>JARKHS020001455.1:0-46842 GCA_030143305.2 Amblyomma americanum | reverse complement strand
CAAGTGACAGTTTCATTTTTTCTCTTCAGAACGTGAAATTAAACTGAAAGATAGCTGAGGCAGCTTTTGTTAAGCCAAAAGCATTATGTGGCCCATTAGCAATGAAATCCGGTATCAGCATCCAGGAAAAGTGGTCTGGAAGACCCCCACTGATGCCATCAGCAAAGAAAGCAATGTGACGTCACGATGGACCCTGAACAGGAAGTGACGTGGTGGCTTGCTTAAAGCGGCACTTTATACGTACGCGTATGTCGTGTGGTCTTTCTTAACGGCCTTGACGCTAAGGCCTTTGACCTAAAGGCCTTCACCGGAAAGGCTTTTGAACCATTAGTACTACTAGTTACTAACTAGTACTTACTAGCAAACAAATATACGTAGTTAACTAGTAGCCCATGATGACACACAAGTGCTTTTGCATTCACAGCATGAAAGTAGTCTTAAGTGCCCTCCGTAATTTTTGTGAACAGTAATTTTTCGTGTTTGGCCCAAAAGCAGAAACAGCAAAGCAAGCTTAATAGCTTGATGCCATCATGTATGCATGTGCAACAAAATGCTCTAGAAAGCTTGCTCTTGCCACAGCTTGAATGAAAGCAGGTGGGACTTGCAACAAAAGCCATCTTGGTTTGCAATAATGTCTGACAAAACTTATGCCTTCGGTTGCCTTTTTCAGCATAACCGAGGGCTCGAAAGTGATATTGATGCCATTAGTGTGCATTGATGAATGAAAGGCATGATTCCTAGCAGCTTTTTCTCGTACTTTCTAGATATTTCTAGAGATCAAAAAAAGGGTAAAAGGATGGCCAGTATTGTTAGTGCAAGACATGGTTGCTTTGAAATTCCTTCAACTTTCCTTCAAAGAGCTGGTTTCACGATAGTGTGCAACATTTATATATGAGCAATGGCATAGATTTTTGAGGTTGTAAGAGTTACAACAAACACTTTCCATGCTTACCAGGATAATATCCACTAATGTAGTCCACTAATACGCTAATGCATATCAGGTGTGGAGCTTGGAAGATGGCTACTCCCTGCTGTCATTAATTTATTTCATCACGTCACCTTTAGCCTACTTCTCGTACGTGTAAATGATGTCACATGCAGCTTCTGATTCTGGGGGTCGAAACTAGAACACCGGAGTAGATGTTCTACAATAAAAAACTATTCGATAAATCAAGACACGAGAACACTGAACAAAATATGAACAACTGAACAAGAAGAAGCCTGCCTGGCAAAAATTTTATTAAAGATACAAAGAGCCTGTACAGTACAGCTGGCACACTGTAATGAGAAAAGAGGCTTATTTGAGGACAAATTCTGCTCAGTCCTCCGAAGTGTTCCCCGCATTTTCCAAAGCAATAAGCTAAAATAGAACACAAAGTAGTAACACATGTCAAGTTTCTATGTCCTGTAATGTGAGAGAAATGCTGACTGGCCTAGATGCTTCAAACGACTAAGTGCTTCAATAAATACCACTTCAAATAGTTCCTACCACTTTGTGAAGGACTGGTGGGAGTGGCTTTGCCTCTGTGTAGCAGCTTGCTGGTATCTCCAAGCCATTCCTCCTGTAGTCATCTGGGCCCTTTGCCCCACAGCAGGTGAGCTGGAAAGTAAGAAGCCAAATTATACATCAAGAAAGAATAGTACACGGAGTATGAACCATGTTTTGGTAACCAACCAGCACTAAGCATGATTGCAGTCTCATTCATTTGCATGAGTTTGAGGTATTAATAGCAAGAGGACTGCTGTATTGCAGACTGACTAAGGAAGAAAAAAGAAACTGGCACTGACAGTTCGTTTCAAGCATTTACGGATGGAGACCACACAAAGATACAGCAACAGGGTAGTGTGGCGTGCGTTGCTTTCATCCTTAATTGATCATGCTGATACAACCACATCACACTGATTAAGGAACACCTTTTGTCAAAGATGTACAGACACCTTACTTGCTACTGTGTCATTTAGTGGGGTTTTCATAACGCCTTAGAAACTCTTAAGCTCTGGAACATTAAAGGCAAAAAACTCCGCTTCAAAGATTTCAACTGCTGGTGATGGTAAATAGGCTGCACTGCATGACCCGCAAGCAAACCTGGTGGTCTGTATACCCTTGCAAAAAAGCTGTACTTCCCTGTGTTGTCAAAATTCAAGTGTAATAATGAAAAATGACAGCCAACATAACAACTACACTTGTAGCATGTTTTGCTGAAAACGTAGCACTTTAGTTGTATGTTTTATAAAATGTCCATAATACTCAGTTTAAAACTACACTGCAAATGTATAGAATACTATACAGAAGCTGTTCACCTGGCCTTGCATGACAAGAAAGCGCTGCAAACACTGTACAGCAGCTTTTCACAAAATGCACAACATGACTCGGCATCAAGTATGTAGTTTTGTTTGAAGTGTGAAAATGACACACTGAAGTCTTCTGCACCCATTTAGACGTGTGTGTGTGTGCTTAAAAAATAAAGAGGAAGAGGTAATAAATTAAAATAAGAAACAACAGAATAACACTTTGGACTTTCACAACCAGCATGTCATCACTGCACACCAAGACGATAAAATTCTATGCATGCTTCAAGTTGGAAGTCAAATTTGTGCACACACCTAGAACTAATCTTCTAACAAAAAAGCAAAAATAAAAGAAGAAAACAATTTTAAAATAAAAGGCTTACGCCATGCTGCAAGTCGTGCAGGAAGTTTGGCAGCCCAGATTTCTTTGCTTCTATGAGTGTGTATAATGTCGAAGTGACGGTGTTTTCGAGCTGCAAAACAGAAGAGAGTCAAAAGAGGAGAAAAGCAAACATATGTGCACCATCACTCAATATCGTCCATTTTTCTCTACGTGATAAGTGACAGTGGGGCTCACAATGAGAGACAGGCTGGAAAGCTCAAAGGTGGGAAGGGGAGAGTGGACAATGAGAGAGCAGGGAGCATATGGAGACACTCACCTCGGCACTGTTTGCGTACTTCCAGACAAGTCCCATGGCCACTGTCTCCACGATTACAAAGCCAGACATGATGATGATGAACTGCGGGCATTGTACAATGAGAGATATGAGCACAGCTTTCACAGAATGGAGCCATTGAGTTTGAGGCACAGACTGCTATTGCATGTTATGTGTGGACATTTTGCTTTCACCTGAAGAAGGACAGAGGATAGATAATGGAGACCGAATGAACAAAATATGTTGGATGTCTGCATGCACATTACCATATGTAAGGTTCACTAACACAAATCATGAGCAACTAGCAATCTCTTTAGCTGTATATGCTCTGTATTAAAATAACAGAAGAAATGTAGTTTACTGTGCGAAAGGAAGGATATGCCTCCATCACAAGGACACTTAGACAAAAATTATACTAAGGATGTAGGTGCCACAAAATCATAAGCACCTAATCTAGGCTCAGTAAACCAGTTGTTTTCACACTTTGGGGCAGTCTCACTTTCCCCCAATTTACACCTACAAAATCAAAAGAAATAGGAAGAAAGAAAACATGACAATGTTGTGACTGAAATACAAAGATGACAATTTAGAAGGAAATATGTGCAACTGCTTGATACTGGTGTAAGCTAAATAAAAGTGAAAGCTTGGTTTGCATTCAAAAACGGAACTTATTTTTACTTCTGCATCAAGCCTAAGAAACAATGAAAGGGAACATTTGTTTATGCAAGAACTGCCTTACTTAGGTAGTATTGACTGGTTGTATGGCAGTGAGATGATCCCTTTTAGTCTACTTATATCTGCACACCTACTTTCAACTTTGATCACATGATGGCAAGTGAAGCAACCAAGTTTCATGGTTGAATGCATTTTTTTTTTTACCCTGGTGCTCTAAATCTGCCACGAGTGCAATCCCACTTGCATAACAATCATTTTCAGCCCAACAAATCTTAAGTCAAAGTGCTTTCAAAGTGCTGTGCAGTGCATTATTTGTAATGTTACAAAAATTGTTCTGCCATAATCCAAATGTAAGAATATCTCCTTCATATTGCGGTCTGATTTTAATGACTTCAGGCAGCAATCTGGGTAAATTTTATAGGATAAGTGATTAACTAGGCACATGGATTTCAAACTTGAAGTACTTGACACAAGCCAAAAAATGTGCAAGGCACATGGTTGTCAAAATAGTAATTTTGTATCCAAGGCAGAAAACATATGATTGCTTTATGATTGCTCAGTAAAGCCAAACGTTGTTAAACACCTTAATTCACCCAGATGAAAACATATAAATGGAATTCACGTGGTTTCAGCAATGGTCACGTGAGTGGAAATCGGCTAGTTGCATTAGTTTTTAATTAACCAGCCCCAATCGAGTGCCGATTGGGGAGCAGTTAGTGCCTGTGACAGGACAAACAGAACACTGCCAGTCCCTGCTGGGAACCAGACAGAACATAAAGCTGAGTTTCAATGGAAACAGAGCATATCTAATATAAAAGAAATATCTGGCCCCATCCTCCTTGAGACCATTTGGAGGCCAATTGCACATTGTGCCTATTTACATAGGGGAGAAGTTTCTGCAACTCTGCCGCAGAAGCTACGGGCCCGTGGTGAGGATTTCCACAAGCATGCTGTCTTCACAAACCAACCATGCAAGCCTAAAAGCTGATAACGCACACTCATGGCTGCTATAGCAGTGACACCATGCACCCGGTACTAAATGTGAGTTACTGGGCTCTGCTTGATTCACTGCGGAGTGAGATACAGTTAAGGTGCAGTATGTGCACACACAGGTGTGACTAATTAAAGACTGCTGAATGGTTCCACTTCAAGCCACCGGGTATTGAATGTTATGTTTCCAGCTGGGACCATTTCTGCCCCTACTAATTCCAGTTGGGCTTCTCATAAAATCCATTCTGACACTAGCTCAACAGGCATCATTATTACTGCGATTCATTGTAGTTGGAACCTGCTCCAGGGTAACCTTGCCTACTAAGACCCATTCCACCTGAGACCACCTGATATGAACTATTTTAAATGGGACTAGCGCAACAAACTAGTTTAATGGCGGTCTCTTAATTTATAGTGAAGTATTTTCAGCGTAGATATATAAACATCAGTGGGCATAAATCTTCAGTTCTTGGATAAGCAATCTTTACAGTGTAATGCTTTTAATGGTGTACGCTATTGACTGTTTTGAAAACACTTTTATATAAAAATATATCCCTATTTCATTTCAAGCATTCGAACTGATTAAGTCTGATTTCTGGGCTCTTGTGAGTACAATAGCTGAAGTGTGAGCACTATGTGGTGCTACTGCTTAAACATGTAGACAAGCAAATAATCGTGCCTGAGATACAAGACATGAAGTAGAAGACGATTTCTATAATTGGATACAACTCAAAAACGAAGCAGTAAACACCTCTCAAAAGAGGCCCTCCAGACAATGGTGTCGAACGGTTGTAATGAACTCACAGTTAACCCCAGAGCGTGACATCACAAGTGGCTGCCAGGTGTCATTATGAAATGGGATTAACCGCGACATCGTTGGTTGGAGGACCTCCTCTGAGGGGTGCTTGCTGCTTTGTTTTTCAGTTGTATCCAACTATAGCTGTAACCAACTCTTAGTAGGACCTTTCTTCACTGGGACCAGATCAAACAGGACCACTGCAATTGAGTCTAAATTAATTTAAGCTACAGCTGAGTCTAACTCAGTCTAAATGGCTTGTTTAACTAAGACAATTTAACTTCACCATTACACCTGGGCCCGGAAAGTGACACGATACATGCAGACTTTTTATTTGCAGCTCTTTAAGTGTCGCATATAACTGGATCTTGTTATGAACTGTTCAAATTCTCAGAAGACTGCCAGTCATTATTAATTGACGCTCATGAAAACTTGGGTTCACTGAGTGTTTTGTTCCCTGTACTTGCATATGATCAGCATCATTCATCACGTTCTGTCCAGCGCCACTGACTCACCAGCTATTCTGAGGCATTCTCTGAATAGCTCTAGTGATGCAGTCGAAAGTTTGGAACAATAAACAAAATTCTGGTACAGTGTTCAAGATAAAGGACGAATTCCTCAACTCAAGGAACTGAAGTAGTAACAAAGCAAAAAGGTCTGGCACCACAAAACATAGCTGGAGGGTGTTAATGTGTCTGATAGCTGCATGCCTTCGAAAACATGAAGTAACGCACCATAAGCAGGAGCCAGCCAACAGCAAAGCAGGCACCGCAACAACCGCAAACACCAAACAGTAGCACTGTGACACCTGCCACAAGGGTAAACGTTGCGGCAGTTGGGTAGTTTGAGAATTTTCCCAAGTGGTCGTTGACATCGTGGAGGTTCGGGTTGTTGAGCACAATAGCAGCCACGACAATTGCCGCCACTCCCAGCAGCTGCACGAAGAAAAATGAGCAAAGCACAACTGTAGAATGGTATCACGTTCCGCACATGTGCAGGCAGTCAACCACCTGCGCTGCTTGCCACGCATGCTATACGGATTATTTAAATGCTCTGTCTTTCCCCCGAAAGGCGTGCCCCTCCTAATGAGCTATTTAAGGGCAATCAGAAGACTGCAACACCACCCAAAATTCAATTAAGCGCGTTGGTGCAACCTCACGCGAAAGGCTGTCGTCTATCGTGGCTAAGGCGAAACACACGCACACTCATTCGTCGCTTTTGTTTCCGCGCTTGCAAATCAGTCTAGCTTCGCAAAAGTGAGCTCTCAGCCATTCTCAGCGCGCTAGGCAGTTGCGAGGTGCGCGCTGTTGTCGGGCAAATACATGCGACCTTGCTGGATAAACCCGTGGCGGCAAAGCACCAATCTCGCTCTATCTGGTGGTCGCTGCGTCGACACGCGCCTCAGGATGGCAGTGACACATCGGATGCATATTCATACGTACCGAGATCGTCAAGTTGAGGGCGCACAGGACGCCCTTGATGAGGCCCAGCCCGCAGGCCATGCTCGTTTCGGGAGGGCTCCTGTCCTCGGGCCCACTCCGACTACGCGCTCCACTTCACGTTGCGTCAAGATCGGCCTCCCGACATAACACGGACGTCAACCGCACGCACCAGCGCCTTCGCTCACATTCAGTTGACGGGCGCGCACCAGCACAGCACATACCACCGGCCTGCCGTCGGTTTCAGTCGTGACCTCCGTGGAAATTGCGGCAGCCGCGCACTTCCTCAATCGCGCTGACGTACGCCACGCTTCGGTAGTTCACTGCGGCCGTGCGCGAGCGCCTGCCTAACCGCACGGCGCGACTGGAAGTGAGGAACTGTGGAGCCCGCCCGTTGCAAGCTGCTGCTGGTGCTCCTGCGCTCAGACAATCAGGAAGCCGTGTTGCGGCGTTCCCGCATGCCCTCTGCTGCGACTCTCAGGCGCGGCTCGTGCAGCTGTCGTCGTAGTGCGGCGCGCCGAGCCATTACGTGACCTCTGCGAGCGTTCGCCTTGCCGCTCCGCGCGCTCGCTCTCCCCTTTCCGCCCTCGCAGTGGCAATCGGGAGAGCGGCCGACTTCTCCTGCCTACTGTGACGGGGTCTCGTCTTTGTAGGGCATCGCTTGTTGCCGGCGATCAGTGGCGCGGCACGGATGATGCGATCGGCGACTCTTGCTGGTACAAGGAGATATTCGCGATAGCGTAAAATTAACGACGAAAGCAGTACTCTAGCTTAGCGACTTCTAGCGAAAAGAAAAAATAGCATCGGCTGCCGTTCGTGGAACGCTTTCAAGAACAGACAAGTCTCTCCGCAACAAAGTGAAAGAATGCGTGCACGCAACGCAATGTTTACATTACCTCGCGGTTCTCTTTAGAAGCCCTTCACTTTTCTTTCGCGAGGTGGCGCAAGTTGCCTTCCTCTTTTTGGCGCGAGTGGCTTACTTTCGCGACCATGAGTGAATTTATCATTTAAGGGCAGAAGTTACCCCAGTCGCTTTATTAGCCGTGCTTAAGAACTTGAGACAAAGCCGACATTAACGCAAAATAAGCCACATTGATTACAGGCGTCGGATGTGCGGCGGTTACGCAGGTTGTACAGTTGTACTTCTCAGTGCAACGGCGGAATGGATTCCAAGAAAAAGCAAGCGTAGTAAGGGGAGGCAGAAAGTCAGATGGGCGGATGTGATTAGTAATGGATACTAAAGCACAAAAAGAAGAGCACACGGAAGAAAGGCCACACACGACAAACGCTTTAGGTTAGATTAGGAACTTTGCGGGGATAAGGTGGCCGCAGCTGGTTCAGAGCAGGGATACCTGGAGGGATGATGTAGGCTTGTCCTGCATTGGACGTAGTTCGGATGATAATTGTGCTCCCAAAACAATGACAACAGAATAGCGACCGTTCAGATAACATGAGGTCGTATTTGCTTGCTGTCTCCGCTGTTGTACTTTACCCTCGAATGGGCTGCAAATTTACGCGTCGATTTAAAAGTGAAAACAGCATCCCACTCAGCATATATACTTTCTGAGGTACGCCAGCACGCGAGCTCGCAATCCCGCTTTTCTGGCCATTGTTGTTGTGCAGACGCCGTGTATCACCTAATTTTCTATGGTCAACGAAGGTTTGTTGTTCCTGCTTGCGAAGATTACATGTCCATTGAAGTCCGGGTTGCAGAAGCGCTCGAGATGGTACGCGGGAAAAAAAAAAACACGAAACTGTCCGAAGTAAAGCGGCCAATGGTGCCGGTGCTCGAATGGTGCGGGGCGTTTCATGACGCGTTAGTTCCTTTCTTTCGAGCGTCGACATCATCATCATCATAAGCCTGACTACGCCCACTGCAGGGCAAATGCCTCTCCCATATCTCTCCAATTAACCCTGCCTTTTTGTCAGCTGCGGCCACCGTATACCCGGAAACTTCTTAATCTCACCCGCCCACGTAACCTTCTGCCGCCCCCTGCTAAGCTTTTCTTCTCTTGGAATTCACTCCGTTACCCTTAAGGACCAACGGTTATCTTGCCTTCGCATTACATGCGCTGCCCAAGCCCATTTCTTCCTCTTGATTTCGACTAGGATGTCATTAACCCGCGTTTGTTCACACAGCCACTCTGCCCGATTCCGGTCTCTTAATGTTACATCTATAATTTTCCTTTCCATAACTCGCTGCGTTGTCCTTAACTTGAGCTTAACCATTTTCGTTAGCCTCCACGTTTCTGCCCCGTAGGTGAGCACTGGTAAGATACAGCTGTTGTATACTTTTCTCTTGAGGGATACTGGCAAACTGCCATTCATGATCTGAGAGAACCTGCCATATGCACTCCACCTCATTTTTATTCTTCTAGTTGTTTCCCTGTCATAAGGGATACACACGAAAAAAAAAATATATATATATATTTAGGTTCTTAAGGCAGTATAGCCATAACACTCGCGAACGTTAGGCACAGTCTTTGTCAAAAATACGCAGCCCAAGACGTTTGCTTCCAATCTTTGTAACGGGGCTCCTTAGTACATTCGACCGTTACTTAAATTCCTCCTCCCTTCATGAGATCAAGGTCCCCGAGTATGCAGGAGGAGCCGCACTGCAGCGCTCAGAAGCAGGCCCCTTGGGCTGCATACTTTTGACATACTCTACCCACTTATTGTATGTTACAAAGAGTGCCTTCCTATGCCAGCAGAAAAGGTTGTAATTGCGACGGTTTTAGTTTTCTAGCGCCTGTCTATTGAATTATGGAACCGTATTTCACCTGAGTCATTCCAGAACAGCGAAAAAAAAATAACTGCAATGAACTTTGCAAGTATTTTTTTTCTAGGGACAAAATAGTACTTGGGAAGGCTATGAAAATATTTTGGTGCTACAGAGAAAAAGAAGGGTTTGATAAAAATATTTTTATTTATTGTTTCATACAAATCATGTAGAGCGTTCAGCGCATACTGTGGTCTCTATTTTATCATGCAGCACAGACTCACTAGTCTTGAAAAAAAAAGTTGATTCATGCTGATCAATGGCTGAAATTCATTTTAACTTTATTGTGACGAGAATAGTTTTGTCGCTTTAAATAATTGTAGGTGAAGCTTTTATGACCTGAATAGCCTTGCATGGTAAAAAAAGAGTGTATTTTAGGATTCGTATACATTTCTTCTCCATACTGAGAAAAGGACAATGTGTCTGGAATGCTTCAAATACGAGAAGACATTTGCCCTTACATCATTCTTAGTAAAGAAGTATGCTGTTATGTTGATGACCATGATGTAACTGCGGGCTGCTGATGGGAAAACATGGCTGCTTCCGTTTTCACTCTCGTTGCTTGTGTAATAAAATATGGTGAAATTGGAGGCAGATAACATCCATGACGAATGGCAGTGATCGTGTAGAACTGCAAAGCGTGGCTTTAGGCCACGGAGGTGTGTAATTGGCGGCCTTTCTTGATGCCTTGAATAAGAAGGCAGGAGAAGACCATGGCGATGATCTGAAATGACAATAGCAGCTGGTTAGGCTGGAGCGTGATTCTGCGACTCACTCACTCACTCACTCACTCACTCACTCACTCACTCACTCACTCACTCACTCACTCACTCACTCACTCACTCACTCACTCACTCACTCACTCACTCACTCACTCACTCACTCACTCACTCTCCCTGACAAACCAAACTAGCACGGCTATACGAATAATATGTGGCCAGAATGCACCACTTAATTTGTATCATTATAGTTACGCTGGTTACACAACCAAGCACATAATTCACATAATAATTGCAGGTCATTTGCAGGTCCCAGAAAATGTGAGGCGAGACTTACCAATAAAACTTCCTTTGATCGCAAGCATCCGGATCTCATAGTTTCTAGCAGTTCAAGCAAATTTAAAGGTGCGTCGGCAACAGGCGAATTTTTTTTTTCCGTCGCGCACGATGAACGCATGCTGATCGCGTGAGCAGTGCGCGCGGCGTTAGGGAACACTGAGGGCCAAGTATAACACTATTCGATTGAGCAGTGCATACGTACCAGAGCCAGGAGGGTAAAAAAGCTGATGAGTCCAAGGCCGAGTCCGTTGCGCAGAATGTACTTCTGCATAGCCTTAGAGCAGCCCTGCGCGAAACAAAGTCAAGGTTTGAAACCTGCATGCTTACAGCTCTTCAAAAACAAAATCCGACCTTTAGCGCAGGAATGGAAGCAAGAATGGAGAGGGCGACGGAGGAATAGTAGGAGGCCGAGTAATGTAGTCAAATTTCATCCGTTCGAACAGGCTTAATTCGAACTTCCGGCTTATTAAAATTGACGCTGTGGTCCAGTCAGCATCGCGTTTTATTAAGACGAGCCCGAATAGCCGCCTCTAATATTGAACTCCGCATAATTCGAAATAGTTTCTGTCCTCCTTTATCTATTTATCGATGCTCGACAGCATTACCATTTGCCTAGCTTCTTTCCTTGCTGTTACGTGCAAATGCAACTGGGGCACGCCCAGTGGCCTGGCCCCTAATAAAGGGACACTGATGACGAATTGAAGTTGGCCTGTTTCTATAGGGTACGGCATTCTAATAACAAAAACTTCTCGCGCCGAAAACGAAGCATTTGTTAGCTAGAAGAGACCGAGAAACGAAATACAGGTGTCGCCACCACCGGTCGATTTCGGAAGTAAAATGCGTGCGTCGGCAACGATCTCCTTGCGCGGATCCCAGAGGCTATACGCTACACCGCCATTCACTTCAAAACAGTGGCAACCCTCCCTTTTCGGTAAGGAGGTCCCGAGTTCGAATCGACTGGCGAGAAAACTTTTAAATCAAATTTTCTCGCTAATAAATGCGTCTTTTGCTGGCAGACAAACTTCAACATAGCCAGACAAAGCTGGAAAGTATTTTTTAGTGATAACTATGAATAAGGCCGTTTTCAGTGTCCTTTTAATACGGTCGGGATCGGCCAGCCGGTACGCGAGAGCGGCGAGCGGAAATGACGTGAACCACACTGAAATAAATCGTCTGCAACGATATGAAAGCGTTCATTTTTTTTTTGTGCGTAAGAATGACTCATGATTGGTCGGACAGCAAACACTAGAAGAAAAAATCGGAGCAAAATAGAATAGGAATCAAATATAATTCAGCAAATGTACGAAGGCTGATTGGTGTAACATGTTAGTATCCTGGAAATTTCTTAGCAGCGCGCAAACTTCTTTACTAATGTAATGAAATATAATTATGTTATCCTGAATCTGAGATGTGGTGGGGGTCTGTGGACTTATATTTCCAGTCATATATTTTCAACAGGCGACAACTGGTGCTCCGGCAAATCATGAGCAGATGTTACGTACAGTGATAATAATAATAATAATAATTGTTTTTTTGGGGGAAAGGCAATGGCGCAGTATCTGTCTCATATATCGTTGGACACCTGAACCGCGCCGTAAGGGAAGGGATAAAGGAGGGAGTGAAAGAAGAAAGGAAGAAGAGGTGCCGTAGTGGAGGGCTCCGGAATAATTTCGAGCACCTGGAGATCTTTAACGTGCACTGACATCGCACAGCACACGGGCGCCTTAGCATTTTTCCTCCATAAAAACGCAGCCGCCGCGGTCGGGTTCGAACCCGGGCGTACAGTGATTCACAATGAGCTTTGAGGATTAGACTCTTGTCTCGAACACATTAAGTCCGCGGTGGCACTCCACAGACAATAGTTCTATAATACACAGACTATAGTTTATGGCAGCAGCCCACATGGGAAAGGGCAAGTGAGCCAGCGCACGATCAGGCGCCATTCTTTATCTATAGCTGTCGTTATAGCGATTGCCTCAAGGCATGAACGGAATGATTAAATGATTGGGAAAAGGTGTGCAGAACGAATGGGGTAGATATTGGGGCCCCTGTGTGAAAGCAGGGCAGGACATTGCAGAGTCGTTTAAGCTCAGTTCGTACCTAAGAATTCTGCCATTCGCGAGCTTGACCTCGGCCTACGTAACGCGCAGGACATCGACCTGGAGTTTATCCCTTGAAACGAATCTTTGGTCGCGGCCTCGTGCCTTCAGCTACTGTACATTTTACACACAATATTAGCAGTTGACACTGGCCATGATATCATTTGCTTCGGACCAGTGTGAAGTCACTGGTTCTTTATAGCAGGACAAGGGACTTTTATTAAACTACAACCGAACCTTCGCGGCCACGAAAGCTTTTGCGTCCGAAAGTGTAGCTCAAGCAAGTTTGTGCGAGAAACCTTTAAATTGCATATATTCCACATTGCGGACGCTTGCTTTGCGGCATGACTGCAAGAAAATCTTCACAAATGAATCATCATCATCATCATCAGCCTGACTGCGCCCATTGCAGGGCAAAGGCCTCTCCCATGTCTCCAATGAGTATGTACTCTAAACATGAGTCACCGTAAAAGAGTAAGCCGTCACTACCGAACATGGTCAGGGCATGCTGCCCATGCCCAGGGTAGATTTCAGTCACCAGATATACGGAATACTTGCGGTCGGCAGCGGAACCGGGCGGCCTCTACAAAATATGAGAAGTTCTCGCAGTTACGAGAAATTTTAAAACGAGGTTTAAATCTCCTTTATTTACTGACCTTCTTCGGCGCCGAGTTTGAAAGCATTCTTCTATTGCTAGCTGCTTCAAGTTACTATGCTTTGGGGTGGGAATACGGCTCCGTCGCCAGCAGTAAACATGTTGATGATTATGGATTTTTATGGCGCAAGGGCGTCTATGGCCAAATAGCGCCATGGCACAAGATATATTTCTATTACTCAAGGTGAGGTCAAAGACCCATTTTCCAAGCATTTCGCCTCTTACTAGCCCAGCACCAGGACAGGGGAAAGCTTGTACCCATTGTATCACCGGTAGGTACCCGGCGGCAGTGGGGATGTAACCCCGCACCTCCTGCATGCGAGGCGGATGCTCAACCACTCGGTCACCGCTGCGGTGCAGTAAACATGTGTATTTAGTAATCGAAATCTAACCCGTAACTTGGGTAGCACACCCTGCCCATAAAAAGGAGTGCATTAGAGGACGACTTACTCCCTGTTAACGCCCTTACGGGGTAACTGATGTTCGCAGTGCGTCACCATGAGTACACAGAGACATTTTCAACACCCACAATGTCTTCTGTCGAAGGTTGCGTACCGTCTGGAAAAGGTAGGGCCGCTGGCTGTCTCGGGGGTCGTAGCAGCTGGGAGGGATGGCCACGCCGCTTTCGATGTAGTCTTGGGGTCCACGGCCTCCGCAACAACGAAACTGCGCAACATTTCGGTTACGACCTCTGCCAACAGTAGCCGACGCTTTGCGTCGTGCCAAGTGGTGCAACAGCGTTCACTTCGAGACTATGACGTTATCTTGGCGATGAAATACTAGATATAAACGTCGCAATGATCATAAAATGCTAATGCCTCGGCACCGGTGCGGTAGAGATGCATGTATGGAGGTGGACAGCTGTACTGAGGCACCAGCCTGTTTACATTAAGGTTTTGCAGCTATCTTCAGGGGTAATCATGTACAGTCGGGGTCAAAAGTCTGTGGACCACGTGTTCCTCAAACGAAGCTGATAGCTTTGCCATTAGCCTGTGGCTGGAGGCCACACTTGCGTAGATGAAAGAACAAAATTTTGACTTTCACCTCCACAAGTGTGATCTACATCCGCCAGCTAATTGCAGAGCTATTGGCTTCGTTTGAGGAACACGTGGTCCACAGAGTTTTGTCCCCGACTGTACTGCAGTAGTAGTGCTGCACGAATTTTGGACGGTCTGTGAGCCATATTCCTTCGAGCCCGTTGTGCCAATCGGCGGCGCGGGCTGGGCACTTAAATTTTTTTTGCCCATTCTAACATATGTAGCTTTCCTCCGTTATATACAAGGAGGCATCTGTGCTCACTTCAGCCTGCACGAAAAGGACCGTGTCCATGTCTTCCTCTTGGGCCTTGGGGTCCTTGTCCCTGCGTCCTCCCGTGATGACGTCCTTGAAATGTTCGTTTAAGGCGTTCTCCATCTGCGGGGCGGACAGTCGCACGAGTCAGGTCAAGCCTCTCATCTAGGGTCTTCATAAAGCAAGAGAAGAAGCTCAAGACCGCAGAATATACTCAACACCGAGGGCGCATGTGTCTAAAATGCTAAGGGAGCAAGTGAGACTGAGAAAGAGAAAGTTCCAGTGATGTAGGAGAGATGAGTTACACATGTTGCAGGACTTGTTACTCCTGAAAAAGTTGCAAGGCGAGTTGGGAAAAGAGGGAATGGAGAGTTGGAGAGACAAAGAAGTAGATGTTGAGGGCCATACTGACACAGCCACGCTACAATCGTACGCTCGAGTTGATTCACAGTCATCAGTGAAAAACGCCTGAAAAGTGCTGACCAGCTTGAAGCCGGCTTACGTGAGCAGCATTCTCGACTACTCGACGTGCAAGCTTCGAAACATTAGCTCCACGGCCATAGCTTGTGTTTCGGAGTACGGCCAGTAATAAATTAGGATGGGAAACGCTTCTGGAAGCGGGAGTGAGAGCGCCTCAGTCGCTACAACTTCTGCGTACATTTTACCCTTAACGAGCACATTTGCATACGTGACAAGTTGAACAAATGGAAAAGAAAGTGCTACAAAAAAAAGCGAGAAGAAAGTGCGCGCAAAACAGAGGTCACTAGCTTTGGTGTTCGTAGGGTTCCTGGCGTGGCAATTTCGTTGTCTGAAATAAAAATGGCGACATCTGCCTCTTTACACTGAATGCTCCATTGTTACCTTGATACCTACGAATATTTATTTATTTCAGCACCCCAGTCCTTTTATACGTGGGCGCTGTACGGCATTAAAACAGTGTCAAACGTTTGCAGCCCACCCTCTTTTAGTCAAAGTTCAATGCAACGAAAAAAAAAAACGACTTAGGCACATAGTACTAACCATCGCCTACGCGCCGTGCTGCAACAACTAAACGATAGCACTTCCGTTTAGGTATTGCAGCTTGCGCTCTTTGATAAAGGTCGCGCAGAGTGCGACATTCACCGCCAGTCACCTGTACGACCTTTGGTATGCGAGGCAAGAGATTAATTCGTGACCTTTATGCGTCTTCTATTTGCAGCCACTGTTCGTGAAATGAAAAAAAAAATGGCTGCGAGTCTTTCAACAAAGCCGCTTAGCTTATGCGCTCTAGGAAACGTACAGAATTGAGGCCACACACGCCAGACCATTCGTACAAATGTTCTTGATCTGACGTTCTTTATTCCAGACCCTCGGCTAGTTTAAGTAAGAGGCTCTTTTGTTACGTTATCTGGAGGTCTGAATAAGGCCTTTCGAATTGGGAGTCACTCAGAGTGAGGATATATACATCAGTATATGCTTTTGTTTACCTTGTTAAACTTTCTTGGTCTATAGCATTCGTTCGCTGTTTTAAGCTTGTTTCGTTCACAGCACCGCATAGGCTCCTACTGGAGTTGGGCTTGATAAAAGGGACAGTGAGGACAAATTGAAGCTGAAAACGGAGCTTTCATATAAGCCAGAAGAGGGCAAAAAAATGATAAGTTACAGGTGTCACCAGCCGGCTGATTCCGAAAGTAAGTGTGGTGCGTCTACAGAGTTTATCGGGTGCGGATCCCAAAGGCTAGGCAACATCGTCATTCACTTCGAAACGCTGATCACGGAGTCTGTTCCCATGTACAGCCGGGAAAAAGGTCTCTGGACCACGTGTTCCTCAAACGAAGCCCATAACTACGCTATTAGCCGGCGGTTGGAGACCCCACTTGTGAAGATGAAAGGACAAAATTTTGACTTTCACCTCCACAAGTGTGGCCTCCAGCCGCCATATAATAGTAGAGCTGTCGGCTTCATTTCAGGAACACGTGGTCCAGAGACTTTTGCCCCCGACTGTACGCGTCACGGGTTGTGATTTGAGTGGCGGGAAAACTTTTAAATGCAATTTACTCAGCAGTCAGTGCGTCTTCTGCCGCTGGGCTAATATCAACGTTAAAGAAGAGAGATATAACCGATTTTCACTAAGAACAATAATGTGATGCAGTTATAATCAGCGTATATTTAAAGCGGCTATAAGGAATATGTGAAGCTAGAATATAAAAATGATCAGTATGTCAAATCTTTTGGAATACACTATGAGTCCAAATGATACAACCTAAGAGACTGCGAGCATTAATCCACATCAAGTCTTTTCGAGCCTGCTTACCGTTGAGCTGTTGACGTAGGAGAAGGCCAGGGCCATGACTGCAATCAGGAATACCGCGATGACCAGCAGAATGACGAAGTACTGCAAGAGGCGAAACAGTTGCTGCACTTAGAGTGCACTCTGGAGGCCACTCAACGGCTTTGAATAACGTACAGCCTTACGGCCTAACGCAAACCCTGCAGCGCTGTGGATGCTTGAAAGCTTGCCGCATCCAATCAATCGGGCCCATTTCACGAAGTTTGTGGCTCCTGACTGGTTCACGCCATGGCTACAGCATCGCTGCAGGCTACCGTGATTGGTCAGCGGTATAGCCAGTCAGGAGCTGATTCGGGTGGAGAAAACGCATCTAGACAACTCGAGCTCCCAAAAACGACGAGCGGTTTTTGATAGGCTTAGTAAAGCAATTTTTAGCAGCGTTTCGTGTAACAGAGAGAGAGAAAAAAAAACAGCAGCGTACTGTTGTGCTCTTGCGCATTTCGGCAGTGCTGTTCATTTAGTTTTGTTGTCGAATTCTTGACACGCATTAGAAGCGTATATGATTCGTGCAGCTGAACATTTAAGTTGTTTAGAACAAAATAGTGTTAGCCGAGCTTGAAGTTTACGCATGCTTTGCACATTTTGCAAACGTCAACGAAGGCTGTTGTTTAGACCGGTTTCAACAGCCCTGGAGAATGGGCTTAAGTGTCAAGCGCGATCTTCGAATTCGTCACAAGTGACGGCTCACCATTGCCATTTCAACGCACAACGAATTCTATACTAAACATTTAGACATGGCAGCGAGCAATGCATCCCAACAAATATTTCAGCGAAGCCGAAGCTTGCAATGGACGCTGTGTGCGCGGAAGTTATAAACCGCCGAGGGGTCCACGACTCGTTTTAAAATTTGAGAAAGTTGAGCGTGTGATTGAGCTTTGATATACATAGAGCTTTTGTTTACTTTTTACAAATTTTTATTTAAAATGCTGTGAGAGACGTCGGGTCCGTTCAGCTGGACTGCACAGCAAGGCGGACATTATGTACCTGTTATGGATAAATAATTAGATTATTAGACGATTCAGCCAGCTTCTTACTTAAAAAATAAAAAAACGCTCGCTAAAACCTTGTGCGCTATTCCTTTTGCATTATTTCCCGCACCAAAATAGGACAAGTGTGGAGGCGTAAAATCTATAAGCTCGCAAAGAATCCGGGCGTGTTCGTGGCAAAATGTGCTCTTTTATTCTTGTCTGCGTGCTTCCGGAGCTTCCGTTGAGCCTTTGGCTACGAAAAACTCTGCAAGTGTGAAGTGGTTGCTCTCCGTTTCTGTGTAGTTCTGAGTGGCGTTGCAGAAACTGCGGGCGTCATGAAGGGGGGGGGGGGGGGGGGGCATTCGCTAATTCCTACGCGGCAGTGAGCACCGATTTCGGACAACCTTAACAAATATGCGGTTTTTCTGATGAAGTGAAACCTGACCATCCCTCAGGACCCCACAAGCAGTATCTTTTCACAGAACAGCTAAGCAGGCCGTCGCTTTTCTGAAAGAGAAAACACGCATTCGAACATGACTTCTTGCTTCCCATAGCGCCTAGTAACTTGGGTCATCTGCAAGGCCATGCTTATACGCTAAGAGGCGTCCCCATCGCTTCGCAAACCGTAGGACGATGTCTGTGAAAATTACAGGACAATGGCGAGAACGTATAGAGGGGCTGGCCTTTTCCTCCTGATCGCGTTAGGAGGAAGGCGAGGAACTACCTTTTGGATCTTAAGCGTATAAATAGACCTGTGTTGCAGAATAAGCAGACCACGTTCTCCCCACCTCTACCCCCCCCCCCCCCCCCCCCCCCCCTGCTTTGTTTATCAACCTGTATGGTCCGCCTCAAGAATGGAATTAATTTCGGACCCTTCTGTGGCCGGTGTCTAAGTGGCTTTTCTCTCTCCGCGACTAGTCGCACCAGTAGTTGCCTGACTGCCAAGTTGACTCACAGCGTATTGTCTGCCGACGTACTATCGGAGACAAAGGGCCTCCAAGACGCGCGAAAAGCGGACTGTGCGCATAGGTTTCACATATCTGCAAAGAGCTGCAGTTCATTTGACCGCGACAGATAAGAACACTCGAGTCCGGCCTCCGCTTCCGCCAGTTCCCGGGCTTGTAAAAATCGAGCTATCGTCTTCGATTGCCACTCAGGCGTCCCCCACGGAGCCTTTCATATGCTCGATTGTACACGCTTTCAAAAGCGCTGCTTTAACGATGCTGGGTGCGCAGGGAGTGACCTGCACAGCGCCTGACGCACTTCCCGGTTATTTCAGGCAGCTCTTGTGTCAAGGCACGCGGGAGCAGGCGCTCTCTTGCACGCCGCCACCCTCCATGCATTCCCACGACGCCAGACGCGGCCGCAACGCGATAGCGCGCTGTCGTGGTCGCTAGGCAACCGGTGGATGGAGTGGGCGAAGGGAAGAACCGTTATTGCACGTCCCGCTCCTGTCCTTATCTCCGCCCCGATACGCTCGAAACAGAAGAGGAACAGCGTCGCAGGGAAGAGAAATGCTCGCGATATCTGGGTGGCGTCAAAGTGAACTTGCACCACCACCATGCAGGCATGAAGGCGGCGCCCTTTTGGTAAACACCTTCTGACATCTGACTCACTCCGACGGTTCGCGTCACGGTTGCTGCACCTTTAATACACTTAACCCTGATTTCACGCTGGTTTTGCAACGGCCAACCTCAAACGGCAAGCAAACAATGCAAAAGGACTGGAGACGACTCGCTATTGTCTCTGCTCGCCTCTCTTCGGCGGAGTTATCTGCACTCGAGTGCCAGATAGACGCGGGAGCAGCTCTCTGTTTTCGCAGTAATGCGTCGCCGGCTGTACGCTTTCCGCGAGCTGTGCGCCGACCACGGGTATTCTGCAGATGAGCTCAACGCGAAGCGGAAATCCAGCAAAACGAGATGTGTTTCCCTGGACGGGCGCGCCACGCGTTGCCTGGTTATGCTACACACTAAACACAAATACGCATATATGGGAGTAAAAAAGGGAGTAAAATGACCTCTGGCACGCTCCCTTCTATATAAAAGAAAGTACACTAGGGGAAAGTTTACTCACTTTTTACTCATTTCTGTTTAGAGTGTAGGCTTAAGCGCCCTACGCTAGAATCGCATCTATTTAGAATTAATTCATTTTTCTTCACGAACACTTAAAGGCAACACGCGGGGCCCAAGGAAATGGCGTGGCTTTAACTCAAGCAATGTACGGATCTCCATCTCGTTGCATGGTGATTGGCTTCTGACGTGCTATCGGCATGGGAGACAAGCGTTAGGGATCTGGTTTGGTTTGGTTTACGTTTGGTTTATGAGGTTTAACGTCCCAAAGCGACTAAGGCTATGAGGGACGCCGTAGTGGAGGGCTCCGGAATAACTTCGACCATCTGGGGTTATTTAACATGCACTGACATCGCACAATACACGGGCCTCTAGCATTTCACCTCCATCGAAATGCGACCTCCGAGGCCGGGATCGAACCCGCGTCTTGCAGGTCAACAGCCGAGCGCCAGAACCACTGAGCCATCGCGGCGGCTCGAAAACATTGGTCTGCGCAGAAAAGACCATTATCAATGCTTCGCATCGCTTACGGCTGGTCCCCTTTACACTTACCCCTCCGGAATGACCATCTCAAAGAAAAGCATCATAGACAACTCGTAGTTTTATTTGTGAGCCTGCGCAGTTATTCCACACTCTTCAGTTTAGTGGACGTTCACGTCGAACGAGAAACATTGCCCCTCACTTCTTTCATTTAATTTCTCCATTCTGCCTGCTATCCTTTATTTCCGCTGCCCCGGCTCAGGTGCTTCAGTATCGATGGCAGATGCCGGGGCTAGCAAAAATCTTTTCCTTCCTTTTTACTATTATTTTAATAAAAAAAACCACGACCACCACCGCATCTGGGTCACCTGGAGCTTGTAACTGACGGCACCTCGAAGCGTGCATGTAGTTGTCGAAAACACATCGTGGACGAAAAAGATCCAGTGGTCTTGTGCTTTTCTCAATAGCACAACATCAAGTACCGGTAAGAGTTGACGGCAATAACAGTGCGCACGGAAAGAAATTGCCGCAAGCGACGTTCCTGCGGTACACGGGAACAGGGCGATGCGAGGCGCTCCTCTCATCCAAACGAATCGGCGACTATTTACACTGCCAGGCTGTTCCCATTATTATGGCACAAGGGGGGTTGGTGGAAATCCGCTTGCTAGCGCGCATTGTATCGTAGCTGATCTGCACTAGTTGACTGTGCGCGCATGTTCACGTCTTGTCTGCTTGTCGGAAGCAGCGGTATCTATACTTTCGGAGTCAGCGTTTGGCGGTCACCGACTTTGCATAGGGCGCTGAGCCGGCAAGACTGATACGAGACAGAATTGGTCCACGGCGGCGTAAGAATGCAATTGTGTGTACATCTCCGCGGACACCTGCGTACTACAACACCAGCAAAGTGCTACCTGACACGTGACCTGACAGCGCGTGCCGCGGGCCGCTTCTAAAAGCATTTTTGCAAAAGACATCTGTCCGTCACAACCCCAACTCCATCCCCATTAAAAACGAAAAAGAATGGGAATGGCCCGGCCAGCCTCGGCTTCGGTGCTTCCGTGATATTGCAGCGCCGCGTATCTCGGCTTCTCTCGCCCCGGCCATCGTTCATCTGTGGCTATTTCTTTCTTTTCGTGTGCACTGTATCCACAATCGCGATTATTATATATAAGGCCAGGCTGTGTCCATTACAGGACGAAGGCGTCCCCTATCTTCTGCCATTGTTTCCTAATTAGTCCTATTCTACGTGAGCCGCGCCACTCTTTACCCAGTAAAGCTCATAGACCCACCTTCCCACCTGACCCCTGCCCCTGAAGACGTTTCTCTTACCTTCCACTCCGTTAATTGCTCCCACAGACCATAAGTTATCTCTTCGCCGCAGAGCGTGTCTTGTCCAAGTTCATTACTTCTTCTTAATATCTGCTGGGATATCATCGACTTGAGCTTCTTATCTATTCACGTAGTTTTTCGTTACGCGGCTCGCTCTGCTATCCTTAACCATCATCATCGCCATTATCATCGGCCTGACTACGCACATTGCAGAGCAAAGACCGCTCCCATATCTCTCCAATCAGCTTTGTGCCGTGCCAGCTGCGGCCACTCTATCCACGCAAACTTCTGAATCTCATCCGGCCACCTAACCTTCTGCCGACCCCTAGCTGCTACGCTTGCCTTCCCTTGAAATCCACTCCGTTACCCTTAAGGACCAGCGGCTATCTTGCCTTCGCATTGCATGCCCTGCTCAAGCCAATTTCTTCCTCTTGATTTCGACCAGGATGTCATTAACCTGCGTTGGTTCCCTGGCCCACTCTACCTTCTTCCTGTCTCTTCACGTTACACCTATCATTTTCCTTTCCATAGTTCGCTGCGTTGTCCTCAATTTAAGTTTCTCTTCTTCGTTAGCCTCCACGTTTCTGCCCCGTAGGTTAGTACCGGTAAGATTACTGCTGTTATATACTTTTTTCTTGAGGGAATTTGGTAACCTGCTATTCATGATCTGAGAGAACCTGCCATATACGCTCCACCGCATTCTTATTCTAGTTATTTCATTCTCGTGATCCGGATCTGTGGTCACTGCCTCCCCTATGTAAACGTATTCCATTACCACTTCCAGCACCTCGCTACCAATTCTGAACTGCTATTCCCTTCCAAAACTGTTGAACATTACGTTGGCTTTCTGCATATTAATTTTTAGATTCGCCGTTCTGCTCTGCCAGTCTAACTCATTGAAGATGCTTTGCAGTTCATGTCCTGAGTGACTTAGCAAGGCAATAACATCAGCGAACCGAATATTACTAAGGTATTCTCCATCAACTCTTATTCCCAACTGTTCCCAATCCTAGCCTTTGAATATCTCCTGTGAACAGGCGGTGAATAGCATTGGCGAGATCGTGAACTTTATTTCTGAGTTTATGGAGGACTATGGCAGCTGTGCAGTTGCTGCTGATATCTTTCAGTATCTTTACATGAGGCTCTTCTACACCCTGAATCCTCAATAACTGCATTACTGCTGAGGTTTCGACTGAGTCTAATGCTTTCTCGTAATCTGCGAAGGGTGTAATATATATATATATATATATATATATATATATATATATATATATATATATATATATATATATATATATATATATATATATATATATATATATATATATAGTGCATTTCTTTATCACCCGACTGATATTGTGATTATGGTGTGTTGTAGTGTTGTCGAGTATCCTTTACGAAAGCCTGCCTAATTTGGTTGGTTGAAGTCTAAGGTGATCCTGACTCTATTAGCGATTACCTTAGTAATATACCTCATTGGCAATGGGCAGTGAGCTGATCGATCTATAATTTTTCAATACCTTGACGTCTCCTTTGCTGAACTTCTGTTCTTAATTGAACTTCAATTTTTTTCTTTAGCATTCGAGTTTGGGCCCCATAGGTTAGTTCTGGCAAGATAGAATTATTATATTGCTCTCTTGATAAATGTTGGTAAGTTGCTATTCCTGTCACAACAGCGCCTTCAAGTGCACTCCGCTCCATTCTTATTCTCCTTAATCTTTAAAAGTCACATGGTGCGGATATGCGCTCACTGCGCTGCCATAGATGTACGCCACTTGACTACTTATAAATGTCACTGCCGGTCTTAAACTGTTGGTCCGTTCCCAAACTTTAGAAAATAAGGTTTTTTTCGTGATAACCTTTTTAAGCCTGCCGTACAATTTGATCCTTGGGAAGCCAACAGTAAAGGAAACAACGGAAAGCATAAGTGAATGCTTTAATCTGTTTTTAATTTGCCCTGTTAGTGCACGTCAGTGCACGTTAAAGATACCCAGGTGGTCGAAATTTACGGAGCCCTTCACTACGGCGTCCCTCATAGCCTGAGTCGTTTGGGACGTTGACACCCCTATAAATAAAAAAATCACAAACAAAGTAATAGCGTAATTAATTCATGGCTGAAAGATAACTGCCCGTGTACTCTGCCTGCTTTGGTCCTCAAAACGTGCGTTGCAATTCCTCATCAGCAAATCGTTGCTTACAAAAGGTGTTCTTCATTACCTCCACATACTTATTCTTAGTGCCTCTGCTAAAGTGCTGCAAGTAACAACGGAAGGACAGTGCCCTTATGCCTGATGCATTTCCTGACTGGTACTCTCACATTGTTTCTATGGAGAACTAGTGTCGCTGTGTAGACCCTACAGATATCTTCTAGCATAACATGTGCTTCCTTCGCAAGTGGTAGCACAATACCTCCATGGCTGCTGATGTTCCAGTTTTCTTTTATTTTTACATAAGCATTGGATTAAGCTCAACTCAAGCAGCGCGCGGACACATAAGGCGTAGGCTGTGTGTACTCGGTGTGGGTTCTATGTCAAGCTGTCTATAAATGTCTATTTGTATCACCCACCGCGTTCTTTTATCCTCGACTTGTGCGTTTACATTGTCTGATATTTCTGAAAACTAACCGTTTCCTGAAATGAGAAGCAGTGATCAAAAGGCGCGACTTTCCCGCATGCTTGTTTTGACCTATCCCGCGATACTCTTGCAGCGATAGTTGTGTCGCAAGGGTCAATTCAATGACGTCACCACTCCAGGAACACGTGCTTATCTCCTGACAAGCGAGAACAGAGCACTGCCGCGTTCATCGGCTGGCCATTGACAGTGAGGTCACGTGATTGAGGCACGTAGTTTGGGGGCCAGAGGTGCGCCCTTATCATAGGGTCACCTGACGGGTAAATGAGTACGGCTTTCCACAGTTCCCAGCGGTCAGTTGAGCACACTCACGCCGGTGAGCATGACGGGCGACTCGCGCATGGATCCGCAGCAGCCCAGGAAGCCGACCAGGAAGAGCAGGCATCCGATGAAGAGCCCCGTGGCGGCTGCGCTCCGCACGCTCTGCAGTCCGGCCAGCGGGGCCTCGTCCGTCGGGGCGCCCGCCAGCGCCACCGCCGACACCACGATCACGGCCAGGCCCAGCAGCTGCAAAAGGAAAGGCGCATGGTTTCGTTTACGGCCTCCGGATGGAAGGTTCCCGCTTCTGCGTGGCGCCCAATCTGTGATACCAGAAACTTGTTACTGATCCGGAGTTCCCGGGTTCGAACCCGACCGCGGCGGCTGCGTTTTTATGGAGGAAAAACGCCAAGGCGCCCGTGTGCTATGCGATGTCAGTGCACGTTAAAGATCACCAGGTGGTCGAAATTATTCCGGAGCCCTCTCACTACGGCACCTCTTCCTTCCTTTCTTCTTTCACTCCCTCCCTTATCCCTTCCCTTACGGCGCGGTTCAGGTGTCCAACGATATACGAGACAGATACTGCGCCATTTCCTTTCCCCCAAAACCAATTATTATTATTATTGTTACCTTTTTACGTTGTTAACTAGATACCTTTAGCATATGCCGGAAACGTAGTAGTGTAAGCGTATAACGAAACAGTAGGGTGCCGGATGCGCATGCGCAGCGGAAGGTGCGCGCCCCCACCTGTCCACTGGTCAGGTGTTAGGCGAGGTGGCGCTAAAACTTCGTCTCTTCTCAAAAACTCCAAACGTTTGTCTCGGCGCGAAGGCACGAAGGACGAACATACAGGGACAGTACTTTCTCTGTCCTGTCCTTCGTGTCTTTCACACAGTTTTAGCGCAGGGAAGATGTATTAGCTTGGACGCGTACTGGGTCAGCTGACCGCCTATACACTGCGCATTCCCAGGGACAAATGCACGCCCCCGTGTGGCCGCTCCTGCTGGAGGATCACCAACAGCAGTGAGTTGGCGTACGACCGCTGGGTTGTTTTAAAGCTCTCTAATTCCTCGTAGAAGAAAACAGAATAATAATCGAGGAATCCAAAAGTACTCGGTGGACGACGGGGTCACGGATGTATTCTGATAAAAAAATAAACTGGAAGAGATTACAAGGAAAATCAATGCATCCACGGTAAACTGGACCTAGCCTTTTAAGGCTCGGTCCACCTCACCGAGCTTCAAGACTTCAAGGTCAAGGCTTCTAAGATTCATTAGCAATATGATGCGCTGGTTGTTTTCGTATCCACCAATTCTGGACAAGAGCATTTTTGAGCGGGAAACCGTTTATGAACACAATTTTTTCATATAATCTCAGATTTCACTATGACAATCAATGTATCCGCAGATCACCCGACGGCAGTCTTGTATTTTTTTTCTGTTCATGTTTTTGCTATCTTCAAAAGCTTTCCGCAGTGGTTTTCTATGGCAATCTTAACTGTTCGATGCGATCAATGGAAACACTTTAAAAGAAAGATTTTGCTACATATCAGAATAGTGGTCCATTACCTTTAATATTTCATAACAGTGTCTTACAGTTTTACAATTTTCAAAACTTTTGCCCAAGAAAGCTGGACATGCTTCACGCACTCAACTTCTCATGTTCGAACATGCTCGTGTTCTAGACTTCCTTTGCTTCTCAAGCAAAAGAATTCGAAGCATGGCAGACATATTGAGACAGAATTGCAGACCGAAAGGAATGCTCTATCCCACATCGTGAATCCATCAAACGCCAGCTGGCTTGGTTACAAGAGCCAGAGCTGAGCGATGACGGAAAGTTCTATGCGCTATGAGCGGACAGTTCATTCGTCACTGTTTCAACCAAATGGAACGGTAAAGATCCTCCACAGGACACGCACAATCAGCCTTTAAGTTCCTTCAGCATATTCAGAAAATTAATTTCAACGTCGATTTCAATGTCAGCGTTCAAGCAAAGCGGTAAATACATCCTGCATAAACTTTTGTTGCGAAGCGTATACGTTTAAAAAACGCTCTTAAACAACGCCAACGTTGGAGTGCATGCGCTACAATTTCTCTGTTGAGATTGTACAGCTCAGTGCCCCACCGCCTTCGTAATATTGTCATGCACTTCGTTGTAGCCACTCATTCGTAACACTGGGTCCACCATTCTCATCTCAATTTATGATGCAGGCACTACTAAAGTACTTGATGCGATGGTGGGGCGTCGAGATGAAAGGTCGCTAAGAAAATTAATTTCGAAAAAAAAAACACGTGTCCTTGTTGGTGTTAAATTTGATCGACTAGCGCAGATGGCTGCATCGGTGCCTATTCCGACGAGCTGTGACATGTGAGCCAGCAATGATCGCAGCACTTCTGTGCAAGAAGTGCACAAAGTGTAATGTCGGTATCCTTGAGACCTTCAGCACTTGAGAGAGGTATTCGGTTCCAATGCTTAGTGTACTAACATGCAAAATAAACTAATTTCTCTCCATTGCGCAAGTATTAATCAGTGCTTCAGCAAGTAATGTAAACCAGACCCCGAACTCGAAGCATTTTTTAGTCCTTGTATTTAAGTACCAAAAGTCACAGTGTAATGGTATGCTACGTGGGGTGTAGTGTCTCAGAGATGCACATTGGCTATGATAGACGCCACAGAGAAGGGCTACGGATTATTTCTACGGTTTTTTTTAACATGTTGTGACATAACACAGTGCTGACATCACACAGCATTGTTTCATTTCGTCTCCATCGAAATGCGGCGGCCGCGGCCTGAACTCGATCTCGTGTCCATGGACTGAGCCGCCAAATGCCGCAGCCACTAAGCCACCGCATAAAGCAACGGACAGCCTCGGCGGTAACAAACCGTTTCGTAAATAAAATAAACGACAAGCGCATTTTTATGTGCCACTTACTTCTGGCAGAGCTCGTCGAAAATGCAACTGAACCATATAAACAAATAAAACAAACCCAGAACTTTCCAAATGGGGTTAAATGCAATTGAAAACAAGTGCCAAGATTCAAGTGCATGATGGAGGGTTAAAAGGGGTGCTGCAGTAGCATACATTTTTTTTCAGGCGCTTGTTTTTGTGCACAGTAAAAAATAAAAAAAGAACGCTTCAACGTAAGAGCTTTCTATTATATAGCATGGATATTTCGAACTTAGCCTGCGTCCATTGTTTTCCTAGAACACTCTGCGCGAAATTCTTCGAAACAAACGTCCAAGCACAGCTTGAACTCCACCAGTGAAACGCCAGTGCCTGTGATGGGCTCGAGGCAAAAAGAGGTACAAGAGCCCATGCAGCTGTTATGAATTTCTCACTTCGCCTCACTCCTGAAGTGCTAAAAGCAACTTGCGCCTTTCCTTCTTCGGACGTCAGGTCCAACATCCGTGCTGGCATTCAGGCGGAGGAAGCCAGCGTACTAACTTTCTCATAACGTCCGTATAATGCCCAGCTCGTGCTTTATTACTTCCCCCATTTTTCCTCTCTCTTGGGTGCACTGCCGCAGGTCCCGTCTGCGTATAACACAACGTGCCATTAAGAGATATGTTTGGGACATGAAAGTGCGCTGACCGCACTGTTGTGTGCATGACTATGTACGCGTGAAGTAGTGAGAATATTACGTCTGACGCGGCGGCAGACTCTGCGTAGCAGCAGCATTAGCACGTTTAGGAATCATTCAGAGCGTGCTCGCGACGGACGTTGGCCCGCGCCGCGCCACGGTACAACCACATCACTGCCACCCGGAAGCTTTACGGCCACCGATAGCGCGACGGGGGATACATCCGTCATAAAACCACTATCCGTGTTGCCGAATTCATTGGTAGGAAAGCCGTGTCCTGCTATCTTTACGCAGCAAAATAAGAGCAAAGAATTCGTGAACATCGCGCGGCCAGCGTACACATATGCACGCCAACTGGAGAGGTGTGCAGGCGGTTTTATGCATAGAAGTATGGTCAACAGGTGGCTCTGCCAAAGGTATTACGCGGAGACTCGTACCGGCTGCCTTCGCCACTCGTTTAAAGTAAAAAAATTCAGAAACTTGCTGAGTTCGAGCAAGGCATGCAATAACTGAACACATCGTAACATGAAAAAGTAAAGCCAGTTTTTTAGTAGTCTGACAGCTTCAACTGCTACACACTGGAATGCTGGGGTTAATTGGAGAGACATGGGAGAGGCCTTTGCCCTGCAGTGGGTGTAGTCAGGCTAATGATGATGATGAAAGACAACCTGCGGTTGCCATACCCTTGAGAGCAAAAGAATGGCAGTTTCGCCAGAGCAATACGTCGTACCTGCGCCGCTTCCAGAGCGCTCTCTGATCCGTGTAAAGATCACTTGAAGGCACCTGTAGATGTACTGAGTAATGAGATGAATGTCTTTAATAAATGCATTTCGCCCTCTGTTGTAGCCTGTAGAGCAATTGAATGAGCTGCTGAGTGAACGGCAAATCAGTATGGTTCAATGAAAAATGGGGTGCAATTAATGTGGGTGTTATCCACTGTTCAGCAATGTAATGATTCTTGGTAGAGGCAAGGGAAAGCAAGAGCGAGAAATCTTGGAAGCATACCTTATCAGTTTGTCAGGCCAGGGTTGCATTAGCAGAACCTCGGTGCGCTTACTCGAGAAGGAATTCGCTTTTTTAGGCCGGTCACGGTAGAGGTGTATCGTGTGTGCCCTATGCGCTGTGAGTTGTGATACGGCTGTTGCGCATGCTCTGCTGGCCTTGCTGGGACTATGTTTTGTTTAATAAGTCTCAGTTGATAGTCCAGTCGTTGTGGCGTGAACACTCCTTCTCTTGTCCCTTGTCTTTTGTGACCGTTTTTTTTTTCAAGTTGAGAAATGGGTCTTGATCATAATCGCAATCTACAAATCTTGATCGTTGCTGCTGTTTTGCATCGTAGTTTTAATTTGCAGTTCTAGTATAGCGCTCATATTTCTTGAGCACTGTTTTAACGCAGTCATGACAACATATTGTCTAAGCCCCCCCCCCCCTCCCCCCCTTCCATTGCCTCCTTTTTTTCTGTACCGAGCATTAGACCACGTCTACAGCGGCCTTGGAAGGTTCATAAGAATGACGGTGTTCTCGATCAACCACTCCATCACTGCAATGCATCTTTGGCACCAGTCTTGAGACCCCCTGCTCTAAAAGGCGGATGGGGGCTGCTTGGTTGGCAGTGGTGTGAAATGAGGTCTGATCTCTTTCTAAAATTTTATGCATGGTTGCCATTTGGCGTGTGCATCAGCACCTCGTTTTAAACTATGACGTAATGAGCTCGAGCTAATTGCCATGCGCGTTTTCAGTGTTTCCGGTGTACACGCATAGCACACGCCGCGTACCCCCTCACTGAACACACACACGCACGCAGTCTTCAAGCACCCGTCCTCCAGGTACAATGCACAGTACTCCAAGCGGGTTCTCACGTGCGTTTTGAAAGCGACAAGGGCGGCTTGCTTTTGATCTTTCCCACGAGTGTGACCGTGCCCAGCTGAGCAGATATCCTGCCTGCACTGCCGCAACACTGGCTTCTGATAGGCGTTGCAAGAGTGGCTGTTTCTTACTTCACCCGTAAGGACATTTTTAATGAGAATATGCGAGCAGCTGCTGGCAGGCCTCAATGTGCGCGACTTGTATGCAGGCTTTAGCATTGCATACAATTTGTATAACTCTGTAAGTTTTATGGGCTCTCATTTTCGTAAACGAAACACTCCGGCAACTATCTGACGCTTCTGGAAGGCGAAATGCTTTAAAAAATTTGCAGGAGCAAAGTTAAATTGCTTTGCATTTCTTGCAGTTTCTTGTTCAATGAGTATAAGAGAATCGGAACAATATTTGTATGTTGTATGTGTTTTTAAAAAATGCTTTAGAGCATAATGATATGGAAGGCAAAAAAAATTGCTGAGCATTAAAGGGAAAAAAATTAGCTTCGCCACTAAGGGAAAAAATAACCTCTATGATTCTTCAGGTCGAAATAGCTGCATCGTTGCTTGCATTACACATGCTATGCTGCGTTTAATTACGGTACTGACATAAGCACTTTAAATTTGAGGAAGCCTTAGCCAATTTGATCAGAATAAGCTTCGAATGTCCTGACCATAGATTACCTGGAGGCATACGCTTGTGCGATGTTGATACATGCTGGCCACAGCTGATGAGTGCAGGGGTAAATGGCGCATACCAGCTGTGAGGGATTGGCAAGCCAGGGGCAGTGACTTGCGGTGCTGAACAACACGCGGTTATCGACGTATTTTTCGTCACTATTCTAATGAGTCCTCACGGTGGGGAATTTCGTACTGGGCGACTTACACGAGCACCTAAACTGTGACGCCCATTTTAAGGGTATACTTTTGCAAACACAATTCCCATGACTACCACGAGCCATAATCCATGATCACACTCCAGCTGGAATAATCATTCGAATGTGGCCTATCTAATATCTTCTTTACTAGCTTCATTATGATTTCATGTGTGTACCGTGTTGACCACACAGCAGCATCACGTTTGATTTGATGAAACGCTTTCTCTGTCATGTTTGTGCATTGCCTTTATATGGAGTTGACGGACTACTCTTGGCGTAAACTACGCGCAGAGTGAACGATTTTCATCATAATCTTCAAAACAATTTGCGGTGTGCAAATTACTAGCAGAATGAAGGGAGAACATCTCGTCATCGCTAAGGGGATTGAGTGACATTTTTTGATGAATAATTTTGTTCAGATAATCGCCTTCTTATCTCGGATTGCAAACATAGATAAAGTCATCATCTCACCTACAAAGCTAACTTTGAGAGTTGAGAGCCGTGAGCCTTAAGTATACGAATTTTTAAAAAAATACCCGTTCAGCCACACTGTCGCAATAATTGGAACCCAGATCTGTCACGCTGGGCTATCCGGAATATCGTGTCTGAATAAATTAGGCAGGGATGCTTTGCATTGTGACGAATCGAGTTTAAGAAATAAATAGCTCCTTTTATGGATCATTATAGATAAATTCCAGGTTTAAAGTGGCTTGATCTCAAACAACACACAGAGAATAGATATAAAGCGGATGAGGCACACAGCCGTACTTTATATCCGTTTTGATCGCCACCTGCTGCTGGAGAGCTCTGGCAGGGATCAGATGCGACGACTTTTGCAAACCAGATCATGGCTAGGATACAGCCGTAGGATGTGCACTATAGACGTAGAAGGTCGGTCTTTAGTAAAATATATTCTAGATGCTCTGTATATAAGGAAGCGCTTGGTTTCAATAGACGAACATATCACACAGAGCGATTATCTAGAGGACGAGCACAAATAAAATCCGCTTTTTCAGTCAGCATGCAATGCCTCAAAAAAGTGTTTTTGAAAGGCGCCGCATAATGCGAGGTAATTAAAGCCTCACGGTGAGAAGACAGCTTAATTACGCGAATTAGGTCGAAATTTGCATGAGCAACGCGAGCTGCATAGCTTCTTCATGGGAAAAGAAGAATTCAGGCATAACTAAGACATTCTCAAAGAGCACAAGTGTTTGAGGAAAACAGACTAGTGAGCTTCACACAACATTCCTTTCTTTTACTGCGGGTATAAGAGGGTGAAAATATACGGCCTGCAGCGCAGCTGTGTTGAAAATAAACGTAAACACCGTTTATAGCCTGTAATGACGAAAAGACAGAAAAACGTGATCGCTGAAAGTACGTTAAAAAATGGGCCACCCTTTTCGTCTTCTCCGCTCTTCGACGCCTCGAAAGATCCCTTAACTCTGGATCAAACTAAATTTCACTGCTAAAGGAATAAAAAAAAAAAGAGATGGCTTATGTGCAAGGCGCGCCTTCCATTTTCGCGTTGTATATGCCTCTTTTTCCTGAGTCCGACTTGCGCGGACTTCCAAATGCACCCTCATTTGTGACTCTGAAGAAGCAAGCCCTGTTTGGGTTAGAGGGGTGGGGGGCAGTTGTCGGACGAGTGAGCCCAGGGCAGACAAAGGCATCTCCGCATAGCTGCAGGCCTCGTCCCTGTGTCGTCGACGAAGACTGCGCCGCTCTCAATTATGTGAAAGCGCTCTAGAAATTTTTTTCCTCCGGTGATGACACGAGCTCGACGGCCCGCGTTCTTCTCTGATGAAGAGGATTAAAAGAAAGAATAAAGAAAAAAAGAGTGGATCGGCGCGAAATTAAATCCCGCCTGCCTGTCTGCCTACTCCAGCTATGTTTATCATTTCTTTCAATCGAGAGAAACTGTGACTGGCACTGCGCTTTTATCTTCATGAGGTGCGCTTCGGGCTATATTATGCCGCTCGCCGCGCTCCAATTTTCGTTGTCTGATCTTTGTACCCGGCTGCCTGACTAACATTCCCATCCCTTTCCCCTCCTCTACCCTTACCTGTCTTCTGGGTGAGTTCAGAGAGATTTATTTCTTTTTGTAGCTGAATCATGCTCTAGTGACTCGTTTTTTTTTTTTGCACGACGTGCAGTTTGCTCTTCATTAGTTCCGCTATAGTTGATTACAGAAATAATCCTTTAATGCGCAGCTGCTTATCCTCATCGTTTAGCACTTTTTTGGTTCCTTACATGGTCCGCTGAAATGTGGTTCTCATGGCTAGCTGAATTTTTAGGGAATCTTTTGTCACAAAAAATAAAGCAATTTTGTTGCGAATCTACGTCTGTTTATTTCTTCCCGCTGCACTGTTTTATCATTCATTGTACAGTCCTTGCATTTTCCTCCGGAAACTCATCCCATTCTATTCAAACGAAATTTTAAACCAATTATGTGCTGATTAAAACCACTGCTTATTTTTTTAGTTTTTTTTTTTTTGCGGAAGCGACGAAGTGGAGTTACCTGGCCATACCGGCAATGTTGACGCATATATATGACCGGTATGCTTTTCTGAGCTGATTATACTTTAGAGCCTCAAGGTGCATCAACTAGTTCTTATCCGCTTTTATGGCAAAATTAAACGAGAATCTGTTAGGGAGGAGATTACACGAAGTGATGAAAGTGCAGCATCATCGAGAGCAGCAAAAAGCAGAAGGGCCGCTCTAATTAAGCGAATAAGTGGTTCTCCCTGTTATTATCGTGAATTTTTTCATCGTAAATTTCAACAGCGAAAGCACATTCTTCAACGTGTATTTATTTGCGTCATACAGGTTCCCTCGGATGATAAGTGTGGCCGTGTCGAGTGCTTTTGTTTGCAGTTAATTACTGAAATATAGAGCGCGCATGCCAGACATTCCACTGAATCAAAAGCTAATCATTGAGGACGAAAATAAACAGAAAAAGAAAAACTAACTAAGTATGTGAATGCATTAAAGACTGCTACTAAAAGCCTGCGCTTAAATCTGTTCGGCCAGTCGAACACATACGCGACGGAAGAGCTTGCTAAAATAAGCCCTGCTACTAGTTAAGCGCGTTGTTTTGCAAGCATGTATCTGACGGCGAATATATAAGCTAACAACTAGAATGCTATGGCGAAAACGTGTGTATTGTCTATTCCTTGTGACGACGCTAACAGGGGAAACCTGTTTGTTTCCTGCGGTAAGCGCCGACCAAGGTGTTTGCATTTTCGGTGTGCGTGCGTGTGTGTGTGCGTGCGTGCGTGCGTGCGTGCACACACACACACACACACACACACACACACACACACACACACACACACACACACACACACACACACACACACACACACACACACACACACACACACACACACACACACACACACACACACACACACACACACACACACACACACACACACACACACTGCGCTTGTGTTGTGTTTGTCCCTTGCTCCGTGGTTGTTCTTTGCACAGTTCGAAAATGAACTGGCGTTTCTAATTTTCCCCTTTAACCGCTGCGCAGTTATCAGGGGAAAGTGCGTTTAAAGCGTTTAAATGCGGAAGAACTTATACGCTGATGTGAGTCTACTACACAGGAAGTTTGCACCAGCGCGTGCTTGCTGCCATTACCAGTGTTTGAGGCATGTTTTACATCTGTAGCACTAATGTTGCTAGAACAGCTCAACGGGATGAATTGTCGCCACCTGGTTGCGGTGGGTACATCATTGTTTTCAAACGGAACTAAACAAAAAGGGCCGCTTCGCGTATTTAACCGAATAAGCGAGTAGTGCAAATGGCAGCTTCCGTGTTCCACGCAAGCGCGCGCTCTAACCAATCGTTCGCTTTCTCAACTTCATTCGCAAAACAGGTCGGCGTCCTCTGGTTTGTCCTTGCGGCACAGAGCAGGAAAATAATTTATAGCTTTAGGCAAGCGGTTGCCGCTTACGCAAGTAACGGGAGCAAAAGGAGAGGAGAAGAAACAAACAACCTACAAGAGCTGTTCGCTTTAGCGGCGTTCGCGATATCTACTACGCCTCCAGCGCCGCGTACTTTGAGCGTACAGTCGGCCGCACGCGCGCTGTGTGCACAGCCGCTAATGCGTTCGCTAATAGCGTTACCCAAATATAGCCGGATGTGCCCTGGAGCAGATATGTGTATGCGCGCTTTTGCTTCGTTTGCACGCTTGTTTCTCTGCGAGCTCATACGAAAGAGCGAAGCTGATTAATTTTGCTTTCTCTTTTTTTTTTTCGACGCACGGTGCAACGCTGTCGTGGCACTAACCGACAAACTGTACGACACGGCCGCTCCTCGCGACTTCTGCGGCTGTTTTCGCTTTCTAGTTGTCTGTCGTATGCAGTAAGGGTCGGAAGTCCTAGCGCGCAGTTCTTTTGGATTGCTCTCCGGTGTAAACATGGTAGAAACCGCGCCCCTCTGCCTATCTCGGCTCTCCGCGCGTTAAATGTTCGCGGTCCGCAAACGCGATGCAGAGCGTCCGAGGGTCGTGATTCATATGGACAGACGGTGAGTTGGTCGAAGCTTAGAGAATGCAGACACACTTGGCAAATGAAAACGTCAGTGCTGACGCATAGAGGCAGTAAACAGTTTGTTTCCTTAGAATAAGTGGAACGTATCATCCCTTACAAAAATTAGCTCTAGTGGCTTTGCAGTTCATCTGTTGATACAATGCGCGAGGCTTCGATCCCGGCCGCGGCGGCCGTAATTCGATGGAGGCGAAATACATAAACGTCCGTGTGCTGGGTGGTGTCAGCGCACGTTATAAAGAACCCCAGGTGGCATAAATTAATCCGGAGCCCTCCGCTATGGTTTCTTTCACCGCACATGTGACGTTTCTGGACGTTAAACCTCACAATTTGCAATTTACAATGTCATCAAGCATTGTCTTTTCAGCGAGCTTTTCATAGCGATCTCAACTTATTTCCTACTGCACAAGGAATTCAATAAACATTCGCGGATGATAGACGGAGGTGCTATCCGCAGATCTGCGACATTCGGCAGGTTTATTCGGAGCGATCTAGACGACCTTTATTTCGGCGCTTTGGGGATATATGTCGATGAACGGGATATGCACCGAATTTTCCGATGATGTGCACCACGAAGGTTGGAAACACTGTGATTAGCATGCAGCGCTTTACGAGTGCACGGGGCTAGAAATCGAGCTTGCAGGTAGGGGATTGATTCATATGCACACTTTGATAGCACGTGCACAGACACCACAGGTACCACGACGCTTAGCACTTGTTCGTATCACTCCTTGCATGGGTACACTAGCCCCATATCACTGGATACGAATAGCTATTTTCACTGCTGAACAGCTCAGGAACAATGGCTATCCATCCTTTAAAGGCGTCCACTCGCGTCATGCAAAATGTGCCTTCCGGATAACCAGAAGAAAATGACGCTCAGGGTTCGACCTGCGAAAAGGGTTTGCATAGAGGCAGCGTTCGAAAAGAGGATCAAGAAATAAAGCTATCGACAGCAACGAGATGGAAAAGCAGTGTTGTCGAACTGCAGCGCCCGACGGGGCGTGATGGGAGGCGTACAGTGGAGCAGGACATACGCACCCAAACGGCGAGGTTGACGATAAAGAGGCAGTACTTGACGCATGTCAATCCGCACGAGTTTCCGCCGCCATTCTTGCTCTTGTTGCTCACGGGACGGGCACGCGGGGGCTGCTTGGCCCCCTGGGGCGGCGGGGGACCCTTCGGGACGGACCCTTCGGCCCCGGCAACACCTCTGTCGGCCATGTTTCCGCCGCGAGCTCCTTACTCCCGTTACGGCAGAGCTCCGCGCTGCGTTGTTTCTCGTACACCCTCTCGGCGAACCGCTGTCCGGCCTTATCGCGGGGAGGGGCAAAGCGCGCGTGTTCGCGCTTATCGCCGCCGACGCCGAGATGGTTCGCCCGAGAACTTTGGTCCTCACAGCGCGTGCGCGCGTTCCTGAACGCCGTCTGCTGCTGTCAGCATTATTGTTCGGCGCTTCGCGTTTGTCTTCCTGGTAGGCTCCCCACTGTGTATTTTTTTTCTTTTTATGTTTCTTAATTGGGAGACCTTCCAATCCCGTGCTTCCTGCTCGGCCGTAAGCAGTGCATGGTCGTGGATATAACCGGCCATTTCATTTTTTCTTTTTTAGTTCTGAACCGTGCATCTTGTTCCTGTTCGCCACGCCATTGGCCGACGTTCCTGATAGCGTTTATCTCTAGCCAATGAAGGATGAAGAAAACATGATTAACCGCAACTGGATCCGCAACGGACTAGTTTATATGAAGAGATTAGGATCGCAGAAGGCCCCTCAAAAGTTTCTGAATTATACTGGCGGTGGCCCGAGCAAAAAGCTTGCTCGATTCTACCTGAATCGAGCAATCCGTACCTGAAGCGTCATTCTTATGCCAGTCGCGAATCGCGGCAGGTTACGAAAGCCAATGAAGCTTGGTCGTGTATAATCTATAATAAAAATGTGCGTTTATTACCTTTGATGCTGGAATTTAAAACCTGACTGTATGGGCCTCCTTGCGCATACACAAAAACTGTGGCATGCTTTCATGTACCCTTTCATGTCCATGTCTCCACTTCACCGAGTTCGCATAAATTGTTTGATGCGATCGATTGATTGATCGATTGATTGATTTATTTTTATTTCTAAACAACCATTACCGAGGCTTTTCGCTCTTCGACTGGGTTTTGTCTTTTCTCTGGCTAACTAAGCACCCGCTGGCACGATGTCCGAGGCGCCGGGTGACCACGAGCCGTTCCCTGGACCGACATAATGCAGGGTAATACTAATTAGGCCTTCGTAATTAAAAATAAAAACAAGAATAAACGATGACCAGCACACAAAAGCCGTTTCTTGCTGTAAGGTATGTGACAAAGTGGACAGAAAGCGCGGACGCAATTGTGGTCATTAATCATAGAACTGGCCATAACACTAATTATGCTTTTTGGACGTTTCAATTAGCGTGCATGTTTATATAGGGAACATGGAAGCGCTCGTAATCTTATCCGGTTTCATTTAAATTACGGCTCTCGCAGCAGTTAAGTCTTCAAGAATATTTGGATGTTGCGGCATACCCAGATGCGGTCGGCTACGTATGCAACCAACTATATTAACAGCCTTCATTAGAGCAGAAAGCTCCGCCACAGCTGAAGCCATAGATGTGGCCTTCGCTATTCAACACGAAGACAGACTCGGTGAAACGGTCCATGGTATCATAGGCTCACAGCAAGCCTGCCGTGATTATATGACTTACACGAATGGCAACCCTCTAAAAAGAGCAGTAGAACTCCTTGCTGCTACCCAATTACAAGAACAACACCCAATTACTTGGACGCTGGGTCATGCCGGGTTAGAGGACAACGAGGTATTTCACAACCTTACCTCACACCCCTTGCGTGCACATATAGAGAACGACTAGATGCGCTACGTCTTAACCTTAAGAAATACCCTCCACATCACAAAAAGCTAAGCACAGCAGATGCTGTTGCCTGGTACCGAATACAGACAAACTCATTTCGAAACCTAGTAAATACAGCAAAATGTATCGTTCAATACCCTGACACCTGCCCGAGGTATGACGCAGGTCCCACACTTTTCCACGCTTTGTGGGGGTGTGCCGAGAACCCCAAACATTTAAAAACGATACACTCGTCTTAAGAGCAGCGGGAGGCTCAACCGACTAGGTGTATCCTTGGAAGATGAGCTAAAGCTCATCGACCAGGTTCGTGTAGCAGATCGGGCCACTAGTTCTGTAATGAGGGCCACACCCATCTGTTTGGCAAACTACTAAGACCTGTTTCTGAATAAAGTCTGCTCTCTTTCTCGCCCAAATTACAACTCAATCTGAGTAATCGCGCATGCCAGAGAGTGGCGATTGGCACGTAGCCCCCTGCAGTTATCAGCTTCATCTGCTGCTCTGTGCCTTCTGTAGATGGCGCCACACGTAACAGCGGCGACACATCGAGAGGGGTTTTGCGCGGATTGTCACAGAATTGCACGCATAAGTGCGCGGATTGAGCTGAAAATTTTATGAAAAACTTTAGGAACATGCTTGTGCAACGCGAATTTCACCAAACGAAATTCTAGGGAAACGAGAGCCTTTATGTCCCTGGTACAATATGAATGCGAAGAGCTACGATTCCAAACTTTATTGATTTTAATTAAATTCACCCACAATAATACTCCTCTCACTTTGTGTCCGCATGGTCACAAAACTATACATGTCCAAACAACTTTCGTACACGGCTTAATTTCGAACGCCTTTTAGAGCTATCTTTCCAAAACGTCTCGACAAAAGCCCTCCCAAAATCAGCGGATGCTCCCGTGAGGACGAGCAGTTCTCTTTTTCTGCACCTTCCATTTTTATAACATTCCACATTCGACTTTAACCAAAATAAATCCGTTTAATTGCCGCGGTGGCCGCTTCAGTTATTCCGGCGCTGTCATCGGCTATTGCTTGCCGGACACATTCGTTCTTTCTTCACTTGATGTGGCGGCAACCGTGCACGAACGGAAGGCGTTGTATGTGCGAACGTATACAAGCTACGGGAGCAACGGTTAGGCGAGAGAGGGTGAGAGAGTGCCGTCATGTTGAAAGAGCAGTGAAGAGAGCGGTCGGTGCAACGTTCGCGCGCTGCTCGCCACACCATGTAGCTTTCGAGCGTGATGAAAGGGAAACGCAGCGCCGTAAATCAAATAAACGGCGCCTGACAGGAAAGACGATTTTCGCTGAAAAGGCAGTCCTGACTTCCTTTTTTGCCTTTGCTTTTGCCGGAAACGAGGTTACTACAACAAATGGGACGGCGCAGCATTTTGCTTAGCCTTGGGTGGTTGCGATCACGTTGTGACCTTTTTTTTTATTTGGTCCTTTTGCCTTCCACACAACTTCTTTCTGCCGCTAGCAGCAGTGATAACAAAATAAAAATAGACAGTTTGTATCGAGCTTTGAGGTCAGAGCACTTCTAGATACTTTTATTTCCGGTTGCTGGTTGCAGTTGTTGTTTAGCTGCTTTTGTTGTAATTGCCCAGATGCACAGAAGCCTTGCCTTCCGCCTAGATGATTTGAAGGCGAAATGTGTTACTGGAAGGCTTTTCGCTCCTCCCTCCCCCCCCCCCCCCCCTCCTTGTTACAGCGGTGCCACCCCAATGCGGAGCAAGCCCTGAAAATGTGGACAAACAGTTATAGTTTGCAGGCTTGCCACCAAGTGCTGAGTGGCACTGAACGTAAAAAATTGCCTCGCGAATTCCGAATGTTTAGCACACCCCACTGATTTCCTATGGCCGTCACAACTAGTCGATGCGAGCGCAGGAACCATTTTATAAGTAAGGTTACACACCTCGAAGCATGAGTAGGCCTCTAGTATCAACATCTTCGCGTGCCACCTCACGGCACTTTTTTGTTTTCTCTAGATTACAAAGAAAAACATTTTCATTGAGTTACCGCAGCACTCGCTGCTGGCGGCCGGCAGATGGAACTAGTTGGCAGCGTCCAGGAAAGCTGGGCATGTTTCGCGATGATCATCACTGCCTTAATTAGAAGAGCAATTACTCCAATCGAGTAAGAAATTCGCTTGTGTATATCTCTTAACCCGGGCATACAGCGAGAATTCTACAAAATTGAGTAGTATAGGAAAACGACCCTCTCTATGTTTTCAATACAAAGCGTTTCGCCCAATAATGTTAGCTATAATTAAAAACGTGATTCTTTTTTTTTTCCGTTAGAAAGGCATTTTGTTCAACATGGTATTGTCGCTGCCGGTGGACATTAAGTACAAGCTAAGATGTGTTAACTAGCAAGTTGATTAACAAAAATGTAATATATTCAGCTTTTTATTTATTGCAGTTCAGCGCCTTAGTGTCTTGAGAGACCTATACCTCATTATTAGTACTAGTCTTATCACTCTTTAAAATTTCGAGAATGGGATCATGGTCGGCGCTGCAGAATACGGAATATGAGCCCTGCTTGCGCGCCGTACCCAAACTGCGCGGCTGAGCAGCCCACGCAGACACGCTATACAAGCGCCCACCCGGCGGCGAACATGTCACGCGTACTCTCGTCGCTCGCTGCTGTTGCCCGGGGGCGCTGCGACGAAGTGTCACGGCTCTACTACGCTAGAGTTCTCCTCACTTCGCGCACGCGATCGCGTGGCCACCAACCTGCTGCGCTCGAAGATGTGGAAGTTTGGCGACAAAGACGAAGATCTGTTGATGATGATGATGATTTGTTGTTCGTGTCATCGTTATCAGATAGGCTCCCCTTCGAGAAGCCTCAGCTGAGGCAACAACACAAGCTGTGCCGGCGAGCAGAGTAGCATGACCTTTGAGAGTCCGCCCCTAACTTCACTCGCAGCCGCCGCGGTGGCTGAGTGCTTATGGCACTCGGCTGCCGGCCCGAAAGACGCGGGCTCGATCCCGGCCGCGGCGGTCGAATTTCGATGGAGGCGAAATTCTTAGAGGCATGTGTGCTGTGCGATGTCAGTGGTCGTTAAAGAACCCCAGGTGGTCGAAATTTCCGGAGCCCTTCACTACGGCGTCCCTCATAGCCTGAGTCGCATTGGGACGTTAAACCCCCATAAACCAAACCAAACTAAAACTAACTTCACTCGGTTAAAGAACTTCGAGGACGTCGCCGTGAACGCGCCCGTGGCCGCGAGCGCATGCTTCGACGTACCCTGAGGTACGTGGCCGTGAAGCAGACCGGAAACGGTCGCCGACAAAACAAGTTTGTTATGCGAAGCGGTGAAACCGACAAGTGAGAACGAAGCTTCTCGGCTAATTCAGATGGCAACCAAATATTCTGGGCGCTATTCAGAGTTGCGGTGTCAATTCAGACTTATTTTGGTTCCCATTTCGGTTCAATGTGCACTGTGTCATTAGAAGGACCTCCTACTGCTTCCCGATCATCGCCGTTTAGTTTATTTCAGACTTAAGAGAGGAGCGAACCGCGATAGTGGCATTCGGGCTTCGGCGCATCAGTTCAGCGTCAACCTGTTCAGCTTTGCGCGTTCGGCCTGAGGCAGACTCAACCAGTCTGTCAGTTTGAGTAGCAGCTTTACGCTTTACCGCCTAGATCATCAGCAACATCACACTGAGGCAGGGTGAAGCGCCCAGCTAGTGCTTAAAATTCATTGCGGCTTTTATCGCCACCTGGGATTTACTTTCAAACTGAATCTCCACAGAAGGTGTAGAGCATGGCTCGAAATGAGACAAGTCGGCTTCATGTCAGCTGAATAAGACGAATCGAGACGCAAGAAGAATACATGCGACACGTTTCACCGGCTACAACAATGGTGCTCAGGATGTGCGAATGAAAACAACTGTCATCGTAAAGCTGATGAAAAAGAAAACTGAGAAGCGTGATGCAGCGGTGTCCTAGAGTGATGGCCAGAGTGCGCATGCAGCTCAGTCCGTCATTTCTCTCCTCTTTTCTCTTCTTTGCGCTGCAGGTCATTTTTGTATCTTTCTGCGCGAACAATAATCATTCATAAGCTGTCCACTTTGGTTGTGACATCTCACTTCTGTCCAGAAGACAAATTGACCCGACGGCGGATAAATCGTCCGTGAGAGCAAACTGTGCGTTCATGCATCCTTATCGCCGCGTAAGCTGGACTGCAGTCTTGTTTTTTCTTGCGTGCCTACACTTTTCTTCTCGCTTTGAAATGCGCGGTCTTGGTCAGATGTTTCCAGATTACTAAGTCTGCCGGTGGAGCGGGCAACGTGTATTGTGTTGCGCCACCAACACTTGAAGTGTTGGTGGCGCAAATTGAAGTTGGCTTGTATCGATATAATAGCAGCTCCTGAACACAAAAACGCCACTCTTGCTGAAAACAAAGCTCTTGTAATGTAGAAAATAGCAAGAACCAAAATACAGGTGTCGCCGCCACAGGCCAATCTCGCAAGTACAAGCGTGATGACTTCCTAGGACAAGAGGCGCCACCTTGAAGGAGTTTTCTTTACTTCATTGAAACCACGAATCTCTGAGGCTGGTAAAGGAAGGTTGCGCACCGCACCGCTAGCCGTCAGAAATCACGGAGTCTGAGTTTACGTCACGTATCACGTCACTCCGTTCTGAGACGTCATAAGAGTTGCCGTGGCGTCATAAGAGTTCCCTGAGTTTGAATCAGAGCAGCAGGAAAAACTTTTTCATCTTCGAATCCAAATTACTTTGAAATAAATGCATCTTTCGCGCCCGGACAAGCGGCAACAAAGTCATGAAATGCCGAACTATCAGATTTTGCTAACAAAAAAAAAATGATAGAGTTCTCCTCAGTGTCCCTTTAAAGGGGAGAACTGTCGTCCTCACCCGTCCGGAGCTTAACAGTAAATTATATAGTAAAGGGTAGTGCAGTAAAGTCTTAGGAAAAGTGGGTTTTTTGGGGTGTTAAATTATGGCTTTTGCGGTAGGTGAGTTTCTGGTTTGATTATGGTTTTTGAGCTCGGTGAGGTGAGTTTATATTGTAGAAACGGCGACCTGGCCCCTTCGCATTGAGGAGCACGGAGGGAGCACTCCTGAAGAGCCGCTCAGCAGCTAGCTGACCCACCATAGGACGCAGACGGGCGGGTGAAATTTCAGGGCGTGCTAGAGGTCTGGAAAAGTTTAGCTACCACTTGCCAGTAAGGATCCCCAGTTCGCGACAGGTTTAGTTCATCCTCGTCTGCTTATAGTTATTCACGAAAGTGATTTGTGGCCGTATTGTTGACTATAAGAATAAAAGAATAAAAAGCTCCTTAACATGTAAATCTTTAGTAAGTGGCGAGGGCCCGTGACCGCACTCGTGACTTACCGACAATGGATGGGTTAAAGTTTTCGGATAAAAATTATGCTTCCTAGGTGGCGCCCATTTTCGTGGCTTCACACCCTGACACATTTTGGCGCACTGGATCCGAGGTAGTTTCAGGGCATGCTTTCCGTTAGCGACATGCCATAAGTGAGCACAGTGAGGTGCAATTCATAAGGAGGTGGGTAGAACAAGGCACCTGCTTCACGAGTCTGATATCTAAGACACCAGTGATATTCCCCAATGGTACGACTTCGGGTGCGCTGTTCAAACTGAGTGGGCACCCGCCCCCTTCGTACTCGCATCCGCAGTATTTAAAATTATTGGGCTTATTACTCTGCTGCCCTAAGCGTGGTACTGAAGCGCTCACACGTAGGCACAGTGCATGCCGAACTCCCCAGTGTAGCGAACTTTGATGTCACAAATGCTTTGTTTGCTTCTGACGTAACTTGTTATCGTGAAACTTCATGTGACCCTTTGGCTGCCTACTGCCTGACCGGTAGTAGGCGTATGCGTGGGCCGTGGTGCTCTGGCACATCAACCCAGCCGCACCTATATGGACCTAGCATTATTTACATTTATGAAGGAAACTGAATCAGCGAGCACAACTCCTCTTTACGTGGACCATTGAGCTCAGGCACACTTTTCATGATGCTGTTTCAGGCTTTATTGCATCAAACGAATGAAAAATATTAGAGACAGCTCTTACGCTAAAAGCACAAAGTACAGGTGGGCATTCATCACAAGGCGTTCACGGTGGTTGTAATAATACCTGAACTTGCTGACATATTCTCTGATGCTGTGGAGGTTGCGAGGGAAACACAATACCAAACATAAATAGCGCGTGCGACCCGTACGATTTTTGCACAAGCATTTGGTAAAACTCCGCTGGCTATGTAAATATCCGCGCGACAAGTAATACATTCATACAGCCAAGCTGATTTGGCAAACTTCAAGTACTTGAACGGTACTACATTCAACAATATACAAACATGATTCACAACACGACATCATTAAGGAAGCTTCACATAAACTGATGGAAATGATGCAACATCGAGTTCTCATGATAGACAAGTGCCAACAGTCGCACCGTACGGTTCTCGGAAAAAATTAAGAAATCATCAACCGACAGCGCACCTTTGCTTTTTTATTAATAATATCTGATATGCCTACGAGAGTGCATACCCAGCACGAAAAGAAAGCAAACATAACCAGTGGCGCCAAATCGTCGACAAAATCCAGTTGACCTGCCAGTGACGTAACGGAAACTGTAAGAACTGCAGTCATGTGCACGCATTTAGCAGGCTATTCTATTTGTGTAAGGTTAAATGATGTCTGTAAAGATGTAGTCGTATGTTTCTGCAGCTGTTTACGTCAGTTAATTTTTTGTTAGCCACAAACACACCGTAAGGATCGGCGGCCGAAATACTTGAGCAAGGATGAGAATATTGTGGAGAGGTAAACTTCGATACTGTTGCCCGGCAGCGCTTTCGTGCTCGCTCCTACGTTTGCGTTGTAAAGCAACGCGTGATTCACGTAGGCTTTTTAATGGTTAAAACGTAAGGCTGTCTTGCAGTGACGTAGGAAAAACATGCTCAGGTGAAACAAAATTCTGGATATTAAATATTAATGCATGCTTTAAACTTCATCATACTGTGATAAAAAAGTTGAACTCGCTTTTTGCATTTTATATGCCAGTCGGTTATAAAGACTAGCTATAACTGTTTTCTGTATGCCGTAAATAAAAAAAGAGTATGCATGTTTATGAAATTTACTATTTCGTTCACTTTATTTGTCTCATTCTGGTTATTATAGAAACCGGAGCAAAGGTAGATGACAGAGAGCATGAGAAAGGTCTCCGTTCAGTGTGCAGTTCGGTACACAGGCATTACTGATATGTAAAACCATAATTGAAAACAAAAATCACTTGCACTTACGCAACCTGAAATGTCAATGCTGCAGATTAGAAACGGCTATGGATATTTCCTTTAAAACGCCTAGGGAAAAACCTGAAATAATGCATTTCGAGTGAAATTTTCAGAAAAATCGAAACATTCAAAGTGCTCTACAGAAAACACAGATTTCGGATGGCAGCACTATTGTAATATCAGCATGGTCACGCATGCACAGTGACGCAGTGAAATTAATGTACAGGTGACAAAGTTTCTTTCTTTTTTTAGGGGAACAAAAGAGGGAAAAGACTCAGCAATGAAACGGCGTATACGCCAACAAAGCACTAGAAAAAGTAAATGAAATTAACTCAATACTTTCTTCCAATATTATATTCTTCAGCAGCTTTTTAACAGAAGTTTTTCACAGCAATTTAGTAGAGATGGTGTTTCAAACTATATGTGTTGCCGTCCGTAATGTGTCGTAACCATGAGAATTTCGCTGCTATGTGTACGAAGCAATATTCTACAGAGAAGTTTACTGAGTTGTAAAGTTTAATGTTGTGGAAATGTTGCAAGAGCCTATAGCAATATAGTTAATTAACCTTTATCAGCAAACATTTTGTGAAGAGTGGATCTGTCGGTAAATATTGTGATGCCCTTAATAGTTTTCAAATATGCAGCGTTACAGTTCCTCTATACAATCCCTTACAGACAATGCTATGACTTAAGATGTGACACTTGAAAAAAACAAAAATAAACAAACCTGCATGGATGTAACAAAAGCTCAGGCTCGAAACAAGACCCTTGTAATGAGTATGTACTACATTGGGCACTTTTCATCGATAGCATGCTATCGCGCAGGCTATTATGGTAGCGTTAATATAAAATAGCGTATATTGCGGGATAGGACGGCGATTAGTCTTTGCCATCATCTAAGGTGCACGCTGGGACGAATTGTGGTTTTCGCCTAAGTACATGTGCGTCCAATTTTTATAATGAAAGTGCGTAGTTCAAAGAATTGAACACTCCTTTTCGAAGG
>JARKHS020001453.1:0-41135 GCA_030143305.2 Amblyomma americanum | reverse complement strand
TCGGAGTTGGGATTTTAGCAGGGTGGGGATACAAACTAAGCAGCTTAACAAAAAAGGCAAAAGTAAACAAAACAGTGCAAGTTGAAGCCCTTGTGTACCATTGAGAATACAATAATTAAACATATACAACAGAACAGTGAAATAGCAAATGCAATAAAAACTAGGTGATATGTTGCGCGAACAGCATCAGCGACGGCTTCTGCACTTTATTGTTAGTGAGGTTATTTCAATCGGAAATAGTTCGTGGAATGAATGAGTATTTAAAGAAGTTATTTCGAACCTTAAAAGGAGTTAAAGTTAGCTGGTGTCGTTGTGGCGTCGCATATCCGGACGAAAGAAGAAGCAAATCGGTAAGCTCCGTTCTGTAGTCTTTTGATTAATTGATACATAAATTTAAGTCGTGTGCAACGGTTTCGCACAGTTATTGTCGGGAAGCCAGCTTGGATTAAACGATGTGTTACTGATGTACGTCGGTAATTGTTATATATGTATCGTGCCGCCCTCTTTTGAACCTTCTCTAATTTATTTATGTTAGTTTGCGTGAACGGGTCCCAAATAATAGCATAATCTAAGGTAGGCAGAACAATACATTTGTAAGCAAGTAGACGTAGTAATTTAATCAAGCAGTTTAACGTCGTGGATTGACACATGGGCTTCGAGGGACGCTGTATTGTAGGGCTCTGGATTAGTTTAGACCGCCCGGAGTTTCGCACACCACACTGCCGCCTTTTGCACTTTTGCAGAGGCGTAACGCGGCCTCCTCTTGTTGCGTTGCCACAAAAATGGTCTGCTCGCATGTTTCAGCACCTTTGTCGCTTTTCTGGTGCTCTGCACTGGGGCACTGCACAGAAGCCACTGCAGTAGGTGACTGCTGCTGCATCCTAGTTTTTCATGTTGCATGCCGCTATGTTTGGCCCGTTTAAATGTTTGCACAGCTACGGTTAGTCATGAAACATATTATACGACCAGAATTCGTCAAAACTAAATTTAGGAGCTGGGAAAATGTGTCCCATGGTGTTTGTAATTCTAGGAGGAGACATTTCTGCTGTTCGCGATTTTGAGCGTATGAACTGGCAACAAATCAACAAGGTCTGAATGTATCCATAGTCTAAGCAACAAACCGGCCCAGGTGACACGTGTGAGCGGTGCCCCCAATGCTGTGCCACTTGCATGGTCGCAGCCTGTAGCCCAGTACCACAAACTGGCCAGGTTGTCATGCGAGCAAGAGGTGCTGCTAGTACTGTTGCCACTTGCATGGTGTGAACAGGTGTAATGTTATATGCTGGTCAAATGTTTAGGGGAATCCCTCAAGGTGGAGTACATTTGTAAGAGTAAATACTCCCTTATTACAATGCTATATGCTGTGACGGCGCAGACATTTCTCATGTCTGGGGGTGGTGGTGATGGGACCGTCACACCTAATACTAAAACTGCGCTTTCCTAATTTTGCTTGCCCCGGTGGAAGTCAAGTGGATTGAATTTCTCACTACTTTTGCCAATTCTCTAAATATCTATGCTCCGGTCCTTTTGATTCTTTTAAGTGCAGAACAGTTTTGGATAATTCGGTAGCTTGCGGTAACTGCTTAATAACCAGATGTGCAATGCCTGGCATCACTTCTTTTTTCTTCATCTGCAAGTTTTGTAGCGATAGCTACATTACCCTAGCATTTCCACCCTTCAGCGTGGCGGCGCCGCCACGTGGTCACGTGGTGCGTTGTTTGGTCACGTGGTGCCGAGCAGCTGCCGGCTGCGCGGCGCGCCGGCTAAACCGAGTGGGGTGGGGGGTAGGTGCGGAGGGAGAGTGAATCACATCCAGGGACGAAGATGAAGAAGGAACGCCCAGCGAAACGGAGCGGCAAAAGACTGACTTCGACTGAGCGACTTCGACTGAGCGATTGAGCGAATTGGACTGAGCGAGTTCCACTCGTTCCAGCTGTAGATATCGCGTCACTCTAGGTTTAACCAGAGCTAAACCACAGCCATTTTTTTTCTCGGATTTGGTCCTTTATTTAAGCACATTTGTCTTCCTGTTGCATATTCACGGCTACCTTACACGCCAGCGAGATATGGCTCTGGCATGAATCAATGTCTCAGTCAAACCAGTTCGTCATTTTCAATTATCTTGGTACCGATTAAAACTTTTACAGCCTTGTTTTTTCATGCATGTTGGTTTCCTTCTTGTTTCAGAGGATTCCAAAATTTCTTCCTGCTGTTTTATCATTTTACCTTTCTATTTCCTCCTTTTGGCTATGGTAATTTTGTTGCTGTTTTTTGTATACTTGTTCTTGTGTGGTGTTTTGTAGCCGCTATATGATATTACTGCTTCATGTTTTTCCCTTTCTGTGTATATATTATACATGTCTCCTTACACTGTATCCTTTTAACCTAATTGTGGTGTTATTATGCAGTTATTTGTGCCGATTACATGATCTGTTCTTTTTCGTTGCAGAGTGCTTAAACATAACTGCCTTGCCAGTACCTCCCTGTCAGGGACTTGTTTTGGTAGTATCAAATAAAGGAGGGCATCATCACATATTTTTGTTGGATTTATTTGCACAGATCCAGGTTTGGATGTCCACAATCGGACAGAGAAGACAGCAGCATAATTCTGTTTCCTTAGCAGCACAGTTCCCCAATTTCCGGTTTGACTCTGCTCTTCACTGATTTCGGGTGAGAAGTATTCAATGTAAACGTGATGAAAACAAAAGGCCAGGGAGAACTGCGTGCTGGTGATTCATGTAGACAGCAAACATGTCGTCCCGCAGGACCAACAGCATCAAGTTTTCTGTTCTCGCCTGTTTTCATAAAGCTGCTGCCGTTACCACTGGGCGGGATATCGTGCTTCACAACCACATGATCATAAAAATACTTCTGCACACTGCAACCACTGCAAGTCTGGTTTACAGGTGTGAAAAGAGCACATATGCCGAGGTGTTTTTTTTTTTGGTGATACTATTGTGCTACCATTCTGCTGACGAGCACGCAGTTCTGCAGTTATGCTTTAACCTCTATTTGAACTCTTTGTTGCAACGCACAGAAGAGAAACTCTGCCATGTTGTCGCAGTGAGCTAGTGGATACCTTATTTTGATTTTGAGGTCTAAATGGCGACAGAAGAAACAGGAAGACCTCATCATGCAAATGGATGAAATGACTGCACTAGGCATTTTTGTAGAAACTCTACTCATGCGCTTATATATGCATACACACAAACTTGGTGTTTCAAATTATTCAATACAGATTTTTATTTGAAAAGCTGCGAAAGGTACGTATATGCAGGTTGATTATACAGCAAGGCAGACATTACGTGCATAGCAGAACATAACGAAACGACGAGTATTAACCAATATAAATGGAACCTCTTAACTTTTTTTGGTTCAGGGCACAAGATTCTACTGACAAATTGAAGGCCTTCAACATAGCAGGCAAACCCAGTTTAAAACACTTCTGAAACAGAATCGTAACTTGAGATATGGACCACAGAAAATATGCATTCGGCAGTTTGTAAAAATTGCCTTTCCCGCATTACATATTCATAAAACGGCGTTGCACATGGCATCGTTACAGGAATTGCGCCTACATCACTTATGTTCCAAAACCGCCCATTTTCGATATGCAACACGAGAAAACCCAACTTGAGCTCTCTGAAGCTATTTTCATGTTCGATATCTCGAGGCTTGATACAGGTTCTGAAAAGCTATGCTTGCCTCTGATTTTGACACCCTTCAATTTCGCAATATAGCCCCGTACCATGCCATTACACTCTGGACAATGTTCCCATAGAATCAGTACCCACCATTAAGTATTTCGGGGTTCACATAACATCCGACCTTTCTTGGAACAATCACATAGACGGGATTATTAAAGGGGTCATGACATGTTCTACCAACAAATCATGATTTTACGTTACTGCCACTAGCCACGGCATTATTAACTATGCATAAAAAAGGCGTACGGCCCTATGCGCACATTTAGGCTAGAATGCTAGAAATTGCAATTAGAAGTTATTAGTTCTAAGCCCCTCTCCCTGGCAGTGACGGCCATATTGATGCAGCCTGAGTGACGTCATAAATCGATAGCACTGTCATCAACTCCGAAACTGCCACGCACGGTCGGTGTGGAGCACAACAAGCACCTATTCAAGTACCACCCTGGCACACTGCAGTGAAGTCTCCAAGACAAGAAATGAAACAGGACACGGGCCTTTGTTGCCTTTGACCCCTGCTGTGGGGTGTGGGCTCCTCATTCTCTCACCAACATCCTCCCTTCACCCCTAGCCTGAACAATAAACAACCCACTGCCCTACCCTCTTTATGCGCAGTTCAGTTGCAGGCTAGCACGTGATCGTTGGTTTATGGCGTCACAGATCGAGGGTGCGCCCGTGTTGCCTGACTACCACACAGTTCAGGATAACTTAATTACAAATTACTTGCCGCACCAAAGCAGCTCATATTTCGCCTAATTTTTAGATATGCTTAGCAAACTACATGCAATAAACAGTTTTAGTCTGAAAAATGGTACCATGACCCCTTTAACAAGGCGGCACCGAAAGCATCTGGATTCCTACGATGCAACCTTGGTTTAGGAAACCCAGACGCAATGCTTATAACGTAGAATTCATTAGTGTGCTCAAAGTGGAATATACCCCCTTTATTTGAACAGACGCACACATACTAACAAAACCGGAGTCTGGAGAATGAGCCTGTCCAATTTATCTCTAAGAATTACTGAGTATAAAAAAAATGAAACAAATATCTGAACTTACCTCTGCTCAAAGGACAGCAAATATTTTACATTCCCTCCTTTTTCACAAATAATACCATAGGCATTCTTCCTTTTCTATGTGCCATATCACACCGACCTGTCATGTTTTTACCTGCATTGATCACCAACTGAAAGACGAACGTACCTTTCTTCAATTTGCTTTTTTCATTCACCTCTCTTCCACCCCATTCGTCAATGGAATCAACTGCCTGGTCCCACTACATGCGCCATTGATCATGATAAATTTGAAGCCAGTCTGAAATGTTACCTCCAGCTATAGTAGTGACCCTTCCATTTTTCTGTACCTTTTGTGCAAACAATGCACTCAAATGAACAACCGTCTACTGCTATCTGTCTTTATATTAACGTGATAGCGTTAACGGCCCTGTTCTCCAGAACATCTGGTGTCAGCGTTGTGACCACAAAAAAACACGGGCATGGCTCTGGTAGGTGGTCCCCACATAGCAACCTAGGAGGCAGGTGGGCCACTTAGGTTACGTAACCTTGCAGCATCCTCACAACCTGCCCACTGGAAAAGAGCAAAGTGCCCACCATGGCATGGGCCAGTTAAATGAATGATTGGTCGCTTGGGAAGAGCAGCCAGGGCCGCTGAAGGCCCACTGCTGGGAGCACCTGCCATCACGGCAGTGGCGCATCGCTTAACCACTGCACCAGAAAGGGTATAGGACTCCTGGTGATCTATGAATGTAAAGTAGAGAATTGCCTGTATATATGAGAATTTACTCATTGCGCTATTTGAGGCTAAAGGTGAACATAAAATCTTATATTCTCATATTCCCAGTATTCAGTGTGTTCTAGTTTACGCCAGCAAGGTTCAGGTCACCAGCCATGATAATTTTACTTCCAAGCATGTGCTTGAGCATATAATACAGAGCCAAGATAGGTTCCTCCAAAATTCTAAAGTGTGTAGATGGTATCCACGTGTAAGAGACATTCTTGCAGATGCAGCTTGCACTGCACAGCTTCAACACCAGGGACATCCGCCATTACAGAGGAAGATACGCTTTGTTTCAAAAATGCAACACACCCTTCCCTTGATCCTACTTCCCCGCACACAATCACATACCCGAGTGGAACAACTGCAGTCTGGCTTGCATGGCAAAACGAGGTTGAGACTCTTGGTCAGACCACAATGTGGGCTGCAGTTTGCCTGAAGAAATAGATGCGTGTTCAGTAAAGGTTCGTCTTTGTCAGACCAGAATATAATCGGCAGTTCCAAACCTGGCCAACGTAGCAAGCAGAAAAAAATTAAATTTTTTACATACTAGCCCAATTTTAACCCTTGTGCATACGTGCCTTCATATAAATACCTTGATGCTTGGCATAGTTAAAATCACCGCCGTACTCTCAGTTATTTAAAACGTAATCTTCGAGATGCCCTGTTAACCACTTAAAAACTTGCATATCAGAATTTTGTTCTTCCCCAATTTGAATTCACGTTACCCATGTGGTCACCACACCAAGCCTATTTAATACAATCATTCAAGCAAATTCACACCTGCGCAGCGCATGTTGTAAGCACAAAATATGAACAGCAATCTAGCGTTACTAGTGTGAAGTTATCGCTATCACTCACTAAAGTTACTTACAAACACTAGAATTACGTACGAAGATTGTTTTGCTTTGTCTAATACATAAAACAAACCACAGTCAGGCATCCTACTAACCTTCCCCTAGCTGAACCACATTGTGCATCCCGTAGTCTTTATAAAGACTGCAGCTTTAGGCACTTATTCAGTCACACCACAGCTGTTAATTTGACAGCCCTCCCAAAAGCCATAAGCTGCTGGAATGATATTTCGGATCACACCGCTTCCATTAATGACCCTGCAGTCTTAAATCACCAAGAGCTGCTATGCTTTTCTTGGTTTATTATGTGCTGTTTTGTACTTTGTTAGTCATGTTTTAAATTTTCCTTTAAACAGCAGAAATATAATGTGTTGAGTACTATTCTCCAAAGCTTTATATTTTACTACATATGATTTTCTGCACCACGTGCAGTTCTGTAACTTCTTTCCTACACGCTTGCCTTCTGTGTAACCCATATATGTTGAAGCTTCACAAGTTTGAAAAAAAAATGGAGAGACGATTATGACAGTGGGTAATGTCAAATTTGAGTGCAGCTCTTCAAACGCCACTTGCTACCCCTGGCAGGTGACTTGTTAGCTGCTAGCCACCTTCCAGTTGCCCATTCCTCCACTCTCTCCCTGGCAGGTGGTGTCTCGCTCTGCTAGTACCTGCCACGTCAAGAGTGGAGGAACGGGCAATCAGTTACGCAGATGGTGCCAAAGACGTTGAATGCAGGAACATGCGCTCAAGAGCTTCTCTCTAAAAAAGTGATGTCCTACATGTATGCTGCTTTTTTCTGTCTTTCGCTTTCTGTATATACCCTCCGCACATAATACTCTTATTGGAAGCCTGTGAGTGTTTTGTCTAAATGAATCTCCTGTTGAGAATTTGTCACGGAAGGGCAATGATTGCTTTGGCTAGGTGCACAGCAATTTATAGCACAGCTACAGCGTAGAAGTTAAATGCAAGAGGAATTAAATGGCGAGGCAGTATAAGCAGCATCAGCCCCAATTCTTTTGCAGTCTAACTAATAAAAGGGCCCCAGATTAAGCGTTGGAAGGTGATGGAAACACCCATGGTCGTATTAGCACAAATGTAATAGCTGTGCATTTTTTAAATGACAAAGTATGTGATCCCCACACATAGCAAATACGTGAAAGAGTGAAAACTTCATTGCGCAGTCGATATGATAGTAGAAGTTCTTGGCACACTTAAATATTGGCACCTCACAAACAGTAGCACAAAACAGCCCATTATTGCCTTTGCAAAACCATGTTAACTGAGCCCATGATGCCAGAAGAATATCTGCGACGGATAGGTGCAGTGGTAAGCGCACACAGACATCATGGGCACAAGGTAATATTTAGCTATGTACTTTGGTTCGTAGCGCTTTTCTCTTTTGTTTGCTGCCGAGAATTACATCGGTAGTGGGGCCTTGTTAGACTCAGGCCAGCTGCCTTTGACTTGGCCGTCGAAGGCCATGCTCTGTGCAGTATTGAAAATAAATAAAACAAAAAAATGCCTGCGTTTGAAAGCGAAAAACTAGCAGGTCTACCAATATCCCGAACTCTCCGCGATATCCTCGCGTGATCGTACACGTTGCGTACTAGTGAACGATCCTACAGTTTCGCTGTGGCACTATTATAGATTGAAGCCGAACTCAGCGCCGGGAATTCACATCCACACAACTTCCAGTGCAAAGTAGCAGGCACGCGTGACAGGCAAGGCGAAAGACTAGCTACACAGTTCTTGAATTGACACAAATTTCAGTGCAAAGTAGCATGCAGACGTGAGAAGCAAGACGAAAGGCTCACTGCAGTTTTTTTAGTTCACACACATATGTAACATCCAAAGCTTGGTGTAACTCATCGGACCTGACGTTTAAAATTAATGAGCATCAGTGCCTTCAAAGGCTTGTATTTCGTGCACTGCTCATCTTCCACCATTTCAAAAACAGCCTGCTGGTACTTAATGTTCAAGTAAAAGCATAGCTTTCTTCCACTCTTGCGCTCGTTGCTCACGCACTTGCCTGTCATGTAAGGCCAGCTACGAAACTTCAGTGCCATATTTACAACAATCGTACGCAATGAATCACTTGATATACCTGAAATGTTCACCTACCTTTCGTAAGCTGACGTCTTGCGAACTATTCGCGATGTTTTGAAATGTAACACAAGAAGCATGGAGGCGGCCATCTTGTCTACCGCTTTTTGGTCCCCTAGCGATCAACGCAAGTACTGCCATAGCAAGCATATTTGAAAACAAAACAAAAACACATGTCAAAATGCATGCCAGCACTTTTAAATGCTCGCATTTTAGTTTTGATAACACTGAATAACGTACACACCGCAAGTGGCCAAGATTTCACAACTATATAAATGGTTTTCACGTTTGTAAGTTTGCAACACAACGGTTTGCAAACAAATTTGGCTGCTGATGATGACACTAGCCCAACTGCGCTTTTGGTATAATTGGCGCACCCGCCGCGGTGGCTCAGTGGTTAGGGCGCTCGACTACTGATCCGGAGTTCCCGGGTTCGAACCCGACCGCGGCGGCTGCGTTTTTATGGAGGAAAAACGCTAAGGCGCCCGTGTGCTGTGCGATGTCAGTGCACGTTAAAGATCCCCAGGTGGTCGAAATTATTCCGGAGCCCTCCACTACGGCACCTCCTTCTTCCTTTCCTCTTTCACTCCCTCCCTTATCCCTTCCCTTACGGCGCGGTTCAGGTGTTCAACGATCTATGAGACAGATACTGCGCCATTTCATTTCCCCAAAAAACCAATTATTATAATTGGCGCGGCGTTTGAAAACGTTTGCGCCCAGTTTGGGCCAGTGCAGACAACGGGTGCCGTTTGAAAAAGTGCTGACGCAATGATTCATGTCGCGGTGGTTTTGATAGGCAATGCGACAAGCGAAACGCGCAGTGTTTGATACGGCACCGATGCCGGTGAGGCGCCATCTTTCGAAGCTTCTCTTTTTCCCTTGCTCGCAAAATGCGCCCTTCCAAATTATTCAAAAGGAAGTGCTCTGGGGCTAAATGGCGGTGTTGAAAGAGCGAAAAATGCTCGACAAAACCATACATTACCAAAGACCGGCCTAAGGGGCGCAATCATCAAAGCGGTACAGACACATTTCGGCTGTACGTTCTGTGTAAGCATAATACATAAGTGAATATAAGCTGCCATGTAGAATTTGATTAGATCTAGTAAATAATTCCAGTGAATTTCTTCTTATTCTGGTTTCGCTGTCTAGCATCCGAATAGCAAAGTGGACTAGTGCAATTATGTACACGTTACGTAGGCTTAAAAAACCAATTAGAATTACAAAATATTTAGTCGGCATGGACGAAAGTGGCAATCCATATCTACTTGTGTGCTAAGCACCGTTACAAATAAGAAAACATGCAACTGATGGTTTAATGTCCGTGCTTCTTCAGAACTTTGTTTTCATAGTAAATGGTTCATTGCTTGCTGCCACGTTGCCAAGCGTAGTCCTTCGAGGCAGTATAATGCATGCTGAACGAAATCTAGGCCTGTATAGTTTGAAGCCTGGGCAACGAATGTAACGTTTAAAATTGCTCCAGCCATACGCGCGGCATACCTGTGTCGTGCTCACACTTTTATGCAAATGGACAGTTTACTTCACTTTCCATAAGTGATATATGTGCATAAAAATAAATCAAGGGCCTTCATTATATTTATACTCTGTGGTGCTGTCATCAATATCAGCAGCTTCTTGGCACTACAACTGTGTTACGCAGTGAAGTGATTTCATTCTATTGTGCAGGCACTGATTTAAGCATGCAGGCCTGATTGCCCTCCTTCTAAATAACTGGTTTCGTTTTCCTCAGGCGTTTAATAGTGCATAGTACCTTGCCTTGAAATTCTTCCCCCTTCTCATTACCTTTTCCTATTCCTGATTTCTATTCCTTCCCACCTGGCCGTGGAAGATGCATGCATATCTGCAAGGCCATCCTCAGTTTAACCTTTCCCTTCACCAGTTGTTTTTGAAAACATCTACATTCCCATTCCTGGATATTAACTTGACATTCACTGCCACATTTCACGACGTGCAATAAATGAGTGTAAGTGCGCATTTACACAACTTTTAGTAGGCCGTTTCATGATGAGGTTCACTGGTAACTGACCAAGGTCAACAAAAAAATGACGTTTCGGGAGCGCTACGGCTCCTTTGTACACAATGAGCAACCAGCTGGACGTCCCGGGCTTTTTGTAGCGGTTACTATCGTTCTGAGGCATTTCGCGTAGATAGGATGCAACGTGCAGTCATTCTTATTTATTGTGTTGGGCGTAGTCTGGATGATTAATGACTCGAGATTTCGGCGGGCTGATACATTCTTTTCCGTTGTCACTATATCTGCTTCATCCCAGTTAATTTCGTGACCAGTCTCTTGTGCATGCTCCGCGATTGCGTTCGTTGTCACTTTTCCTTTTCGTACATCGTACTGATGTTCTTTCAGGCGTCTCTTGAAGTCTTTCGTTTCCCCTATGTAAACTGATGAACAGTCGGCGCAGGCAACCTTGTAAACCACGCCGGGAAAACTGGCACGAGGGAGCTGGTCTTTCACGTTTACAAGCTCATTTCTTATCTTGCTTGTTGGGACATGTGCAACATGGACGCCGTGCTTGCGGAACATCCGCGCCAGCGCCTCGCTGATCCCCGGTACATACGGGATAGCGGCTCGTTTCGGTGCGTTAGCACTTTCGTCTTCCCGGGCAGCAGGCTTACTTGATACAGCCACTCTTTGCGTGTTCCGAATGAAGGAAAGCGGGTAGCCGTTTCTTTTCAAATCTTTTTCCACGGTCTTCATTTCGTGGTTTAGGGCGGCGTCTTCACTGCATACTTCCCTGGCACGGTTGATTAGAGATGCCACCACTGACCGCTTATGACTGACAGGGTGTGCTGAATTGAAATTTAGGTACCTTCTGGAATGCGTCGGTTTCCGGTAGACGCGAAAACTAAGACCTGTTGGAGTACGGATTACCACGGTGTCGAGGAACGGAAGGCAGCCGTCAGTCTCTTCCTCAACAGTGAAGTTTATTGAGGGCTCAATGGCATTAAGGTGATCGAGGAAAGTGCGGGTGTGCTTCCGGTCTATGACGTAGAAGCAGTCGTCCACATACCTAAAAAATACTTTTGGTCGCGGTTGGAAGGTGGCCAAAGCTTTGCTCTCGATGGCTTCCATAGCGATGTTAGCCGCTGTGACCGAGATGGCTGCCCCCATTGCTGTGCCAAAGGTCTGTTGGTAGAAGTTGCCGCTGTACATAAAATATGTGTTGGTGAGACAGAGCTGTAAGAGTTGGCAAAGTTCCGCTGCTTCGAACGGTGTCCGATCCTGCCACGAGGTGTCATTCTCGAGACGTTGCTTACATGTCTCAACTGCGAGATCAACAGGTACGCTTGTAAAAAGCGAGCAGACGTCGAAAGAAACGATCTCATCTGTGTCTTCTAGGGCGACCTCTTTGACCTTGTTGATGAAGTCGGATGAATTCTTGATGTCTGTGCCTGTCTTGCCCACCAGCGGTGAGAGAACGCCATGAAGGTACTGTGACTACGAGTATAAAGGAGACTTTCTAAAATCCACTATTGGGCGCAGGGGAATCCCTGGTTTATGCACCTTTGGTAGTCCGTATATGGCGGGCGCTGAGCCGTTTGTACATAGCAACTGATAATAAAGCCGTTTCATAGACGGAGGGATGCCCTTGAAGATCTCTGCTAGCATTTTTTGAAGAGACGTCTGCACTTTGGGAGTAGGGTCTTTCGGGATACGGCAGTAAGTGGTCTCGTCCTGAAGCATGGCCTCCATTTTTTCCTTGTAAGAAGACCGGTCAAGGATAACAGTGACATTCCCTTTATCTGCCGGTAGGACGGCTATATCCTTGTTAGCCTGGAGGCTTAGGATTGCTGAGCGTTCATCTTGACCAAGAGGGCGGTTTGATGACGTCTTCTTCATGCGTGACAACACACCTATCGCCTTCGTTCGAACTTCGTCCTGAACGTCTCGTTCCAGAAGTCGTACGGCCCCTTCTACGGCACATGCAACCTTTCGTGGGTCCGGTGCCTTCCCTTGGTTGAAATTCAAACCTAGGCTGAGCACCTTGGCTTCGGATGGATTCAACTTGTAGGACGACAGGTTCCGTGTTTCGAAGATTGGTGCGGCCCTGGTCGCTATCCCCCTTTCAGCAAGTAAAGTCTGCAGCTTTTGATCCTGCGATTTCATATGTCTCTCCTCTCTTACTGGACTGTTTGAATTCATAATAGAGTTTTGAAATCCACAGATGTAAGGGTGCGTCATGAGTGAAAAAGAAAGGAGGGATGAGTAAAACACTGGAACGAAGGAAAGGCACGTTAATTGGCACATGGCACTTGAGAGAAAGAGAAGAGGGAAGAAAAGAGAGTGCAGTGGTATTTTTGGAAGAGATGAAGACGACAACGACGAAACTGAAAACAAGGGGGAAGTAGAAGAATATTAAGTGGAGGTATAAAAGGAGGGATGGACGTGGACAGGGGGACGAACATTCTAGGAGCGGACATTGACGCACTGCCATCAGCTGCTGCAGGAGGTGCTCGATTGCGAGGCCTACTGACCAGGCGTGGTCCCCACCGGCTGGTGCACCGGTCCTGTGGATCGCGACGCTGACCCTGCCTTCGGAACGTGGGCCCTGTGTCAACGCCTCCGGATCGACGACTCCGCCAGCGGCTGTTGCTACCTCCCAGACCTCATCACCAGTACAAGGATGCTCCAACGCCGACATCCAGTTAAGGCGACATGGCAGCACCGTCTCCCTTCACCTGATCTTCCTCAACACTCCTCTCGTGAAAGAGCGGCGTCGCTTGAAACAAGGTACCACCTGGGTTTTTATCCGAATACCGCGTCCAAGATAGCGTACAAACCACCCGCGTTTGGTAGCAAGACTGTATGAGTGCGACTTTGTGGTTTACGCCTGAGGACCATTAGTGTGATAGGACTGCGGTATTTTCTGTAGCATTACCTTGGTGTATGTGTAGTGCGCTGTTTTGTTTGTTGTTCACTCATGTATAATGTGCGTCTTAATTGAGTTTCCTCTTCGAAGCCTTCTCTGCTTTATAGGCTTGCACACACACAGAGCGCTTACCATTCCACACCGTAAGCACACTTTTGTGTGACAGGGTGCAAGGCTTATAGGAACACCTCTCTGCCTATGTGGTCAGTATAAACTCTAATGCACAGCAAATGGCTGCATAACGTTCCAATGCAGATCGCACTCAAAAACGCATGAGAAGAACCACTGGAAATGTTACAGGGCTGACCAATACGTAAAGTATGGTTGGATGTAACAAAATCCTTCCTGAGCCCCAGTTTTCGATACCACTTTCCAAGAAGTCAGAGCAGCTCAGAAACTGTGGTGGCAGAAACACTCAACATGTAAACACTTAGCGTCATATTTCTCGATGAAGAGACATTGCCACGTACACAGAACAGGTAGTATCGTTCAACCAACGCTACCCACATTGACATTCCATAAGCATTACTTGTACCCTGCTATTTTACCCTTCTGCCTCTGCACTACAAAAAAGACATGAGGAAAAACTGGGTCAAGAAATGTGCAGAGCTATAATTTTTGTATAAAAGGTAACACCTGCACACAATTGCACTCGTACTCTTTAAGCAGTTTCTACAGTTGCAGTACAGACACAACAGTTGTAAACGTGCAGTCATTCACTAAGTTCACACAGTACATATCACATCGCAATATGTCACAATAATTGAAGTGACTCCTCTTTCCCTTTCTGAAAAACAGAAGTGTAATACCAGCCTCCTTCTCTACCCAGGCAGTGACATGCAAGGCACCACAGCAGAATGGACACGGGGACAATGCTTGTGAACCTGATTCATATTAACCTTGAGAAATTCTTGTATCCTGGGCTCGCCAAATGAAAGGTGGTGCTGGTTTTGCAGACAGATTCCTAAGAATCTCAAGACAACCGGTGTACCAAGTTCAGAATAGACATGTTCTTGGAGGCAGGTCCAGTACTGACTGTTCTGTAGCCTGAAACGTTGAAAGAGAAAATTGCGCAAAACAGCTGCGAGCCATGAAGATCTTCTGAAAGGCTGCTATGCAGTGCAGGGACCCAAAGAGAAAGTGGTGCCGTTGTACCTGACTGCCAGAGGCATTGATGCTTTTTCATTAGGCATCTATATACTAGGCAATGCTCTCCATGGCACTTGATTCAAACAGTGTCAGTCAATGATATGCCTGGATAAAATACGTGTGCACCACAGCATTGCAAAAGGGCACAGTACCAGGCTTATTTTGCAGCAGGAGGCAGACCCCACTTACAAAGATGATGTGGCGGGCTAGAGAGCTGCAGCGGAGGCAGCAGTTTAAGCCTGCTATATCGCTCAGTTGAAAAAACAGCTTCACGCTTGATCAGCCTGAACAAGGGAGCTGGAAAGTGCACTCACATGGCTGTGACTGCAACGGTTCACTCAAGCACAAGGCCTGGGTTGGCCGAGTCTGTACATAATGTGGAGCCAGGTTACGGTCTGTGCAGACTGCAAGAAAGGTGATGATTGATGATCACCACTGTGTGGCTATACTCGTAGTGTCCAACAGGTGTGTCGGACATCTGTCAGTAATTTGCAGCTTGGTGTAAGCATAATTGCAGACCAGCAGACAATTGGGTTGTACCTTGTAATGAGCTCGTATTGCCAATGTGCTTGTCGTTGATGGATGCATTCATGATTGCACAGCTCCATGGGTCCCAAGCCAGGTGCCTGCTACTCGTCTGATACTGGTTGTTGGCTGTTCCTCGAAGTTTACTGTCGGAAATGCGAACCACAAAGCAAACTGCAGCATACATTAAATATATTCGATTCAGAGCTGAACAGTTTGCTTGTGATAGTTTGTTAACAGTGGCAAGCTGTATGATACATGGTCGCTTGTATTTGTGGAAAACCTGGAAGCAGGTACTGCAGGTGACAACTTTGGTGAAAGGGCACTGCAAAGTTGTGCAAGTGCTTTGGCTCCATGAAAAGTATTCGACTAGTGACAGCATGGAGCACTACATGGTTGCGGGGTGCCGTTATTCCGAAGCAATGAAGACGTAGCTGCGCCATAAGTTTATAAAACAGCTTGCCATTAGCAAGGACATAGCTTGCAGGGAAGTAGAATTCCACACTTTCCAATTGTTCTTCGCATCCAAGATTTCCAGCTCTCCAATGCAGGCTGCCAAACAGGCCAGCACAACGTTAGTGGATGTGAATAATCCTTGTCAAGCGGGGTTGAATGTCCCAAAGCTTCATACGAACTATAAGCGACGCAACAGTGGAGAGCTCCAGATTAATTTCAACCACAGCGGTGGCAAGTTCTCTGAAGATTAAATGCAAAAACGCCAGCATGCTCTGTGGTGTCAATGCATGTCAGAAAACCTCAGATGATCTCAACAGATTCCAAGGAGTAGATTCAGCTCAGAAGCATAGCAGAAATAGGTCTCACTGTCACTACAGTACCCACTGCTACAAGCACTGCAGGTTGTAGTGCAGGTCCTATGGCCTGCAGTACTCGTAGCAGCCCCATTCACATGGCCCTTTGTACCGCAGTGATGGCACGCGTAAATGATGTGTCTGGTTGGCACCCTTGAGAAAGGAGCAAGGATGCCTGGTCCATACACCTTTTCCGGGCTCCTGACGAGGATCTCATCCAGCTCCTCCACTCCTTCACCAGCCGACAGATGGTTTCCATCACCAGCAAAAAGGTGCTTCTTTGGTGCTTTAGCTGCACCCAGGAAGCCATGCTGAAAATAAAATAGAATTTGTTCAGAAATAGGGCAAATTGAGGCAATACGTGAAACATGGCATGGTATCTAGGGTTAATGTCCCAAACTGACTTGAGCTATGAGAGCTGCTGCAGTGGAGGGTTCCGAATTAACCTCGACCATTTATAATATCACACAGCAGCACATCGGCGCCATTTTGTCACCGGGCTCGGTAAGCGCCCTAGGCACTGAGCAACCAGAGCGGGGAAACGTTTAAAACATCACAACAGTATAGAGCTACAGTAAAATTTAACCTTTCTGGTACATTTTCGAAGTAAACAACACATGAACAGGCAGAAACAAAGCAGACCCCACAAACACAGCACTTGCTCAAAACAGAATTAATTCGAACACGTGAAACTTCTGACATATAAAACACGCATCGGATCAAAACCTGAGTACGCCAGTCTCATCTCGAACCCATTTTAGTTACACCTAACAAACACGCTCGAATAAATTCAAAGCCATGCCGTCCATTTCGTGCATCATGCATAATCTTATTCCACCAGCGTTTCATCTCTGGAGTACAGCCTTGAAAGCCTCTTACTTTGACGCCGAATTGCCAGCCTTTGTTTACATTGTGTATCGCACCCACATATCTCACCACGCTGTGCAACCGTTTCAGATAACTTGCCCTGTTGCTCGCACAACATTTTCAGGATCTTTTTCCCCCAAGCAATTTTGGACTGCAATGCCCTTCCCCATGAAGTCGCCGCCATCACATGACCATTTTCATTTCTCGAAGCCTTGACAATGCATTTTCATAGGCAATAATTGTACTTCTATTTTTTTTCTCTCAAATATATGTAACCCCACCCCTCATGTAATAATACCTCCAGAGGTGGTCTTTGAGGAAAACGAAGTGAATGGTTTATGGTTTATGAAGGCTCAATGTCCCAAAGCGACTCAGGCTATGAGGGACGCCGTAGTAAAGGGCTCCGGAAATTTCGACCACCTGGGGTTTTTTTACGTGCACTGGCATCGCACAGCACACGGGCCTCTAGAATTTCGCCTCCATTGAAATTCTACTGCCACGTCCGAGATCGAACCCGCGTCTTTCGGGCCAGCAGCCGAACGCCATAACCACTCAGCCACCGCGGCGGCCTGAAAACGATGTGATGACCCCCATAATGCGCAGGTCCACACGGGACGGAGAGGCAAAGAGACACCGTATGGCTCAGTTTAAACAAACAGGTATATTCAATAATTACACATGATTAAGGTTATACATCAGAGGCTGGGGCGTCCGAGCTTACGTGCCGACGACTTCATGGGGGCGATGGAGTGGCTCCGGAGTTGGGCTCGAGCGGTTGCTGGCAGAAGCTGCACGCCGTCGGGCTTCGGCGCTGAAGGCCCTCTTGGCGAACGATGTCGTCCTGAGCGTGTATGCAGTAGAATTTCAGTAGTCGTCCGTTTCTTCGAGGATGGTTCACAAACCCTTCCTCTAGTGTCGTTCGGCTTGGAAGATGAACAGGAGGCGAGCTTGTAGATGATGACAGCATAGCATAATTTTACAACATACATATACAGAGAGTTAAACTGGAAAAAGCAGAACTGAATTTACAAAAGAACAAACTTTGCACTACTTTACTCATCGACCGGGCAGGTTAGTGCCTAAGTAGCATCACATTACATGCTAAGCATGGAGCCCCAGCTCAGACTGGACTGGACTGCATCCGTTTACACGCGCTTTTAAGCACTTGATTAACAAAGGACTAAGGGCGGTCATTTTCAGTGGCCCGCCCAAAGCATCAATTCTCCAATGAAAAATAACATGCGAGATGGGGACAACCCCTTGGGTTGGGCTTAGCCTCGAACCCAGATTCTTGTTAACAATACAAACTAAATAAACAACAAAAACGTCACCACTCTCTCTCAAGTGAGAGTATCCACAGGCTCTCCCTTCGGAGCTAATCCTTGCCTCAGGCATGCATACCGCCACCCACCATCGGTCCGCGTCGTTCGTCAGCAACAGAGGAGGGGGCGAAAGCGCCCTCGATGCTGCCGCGCTACCGACGGCGGGACACAGCTAATAATCATGAAGGGGTTCGTCTGTCGCTCCGGGAAACCAGATTAAGGGTCGCCCCTGTTTTCCCACATTCTTGGCGAGTCTTGCCTGTCCGCCATGACAGGTGTCCGTCACGGCCATCCTGGGAATGCGCTTTTGTTCACTTGCGCCTGTCTTTCCACATTCTTGGCGAGTACTGCCTGTCTGTCTGACAGGTGTCCGTCACGGCCCTTCTGGGAATGCGCTTTTGTTCACGAGGCACCGCGGGAAGCTGTGGGTGCCTTCCCGGCGATAGCCCACGTCGTAAGGGGGTGGGGGGTCCGTGCGTCAAGCGACAATTTTCGTTCCCGGTATGTATTCGGGGCTCTCGCTTATACTGGGGAGCGGTTTCCGCGTGTGCCGGCGTCCTGCTTTCTGCAAAGGTATGCAGCTGGAAAAGAGGGGCGGCCTTAAGCCCCAACTCGATGCACACACAAGGAATGTACCTCGTAGCACACAAGGAATGTCACAATGAAGTGAAGATAAAATGCATTTTCAAAGGCAATGCTTGTACTTCTAATTTTTTCCCAAAAATCTGTAACCTTACCCCTCATGTCATAATACCTCCGGAGGTGGTCTTTGAGGAAAACGAAGTGAAGATAAAATGCATTTTCAAAGGCAATGCTTGTACTTCTATTTTTTTTCTCAAATATCTGTAACCCCACCCCTCATGTAATAATACCTCCAGAGGTGGTCTTTGAGGAAAACGAAGTGAATGGTTTATGGTATATGGGGGTTTAACGTCTCAAAGCGACTCAGGCTATGAGGGACGCCGTAGTGAAGGGCTCCGGAAATTTCGACCACCTGGGGTTCTTTTACGTGCACTGACATCGCACAGCACACGGGCCACTACAATTTCGCCTCCATCGAAATTCGACTGCCGCGGCCGGGATCGAAACCCGCGTCTTTCGGGCCGGCAGCCGAGCGCCATAACCACTCAGCCACCGCGGCGGCCTGAAAACGAAGTGAAGATAAAATGCATTTTCAAAGGCAATGCTTGTACTTTTATTTTTTTCTCAAATATCTGTAACCCCACCCCTCATGTAATAATACCTCCGGAGGCGGTCTTTGAGGAAAACGAAGTGAAGATAAAATGCATTTTCAAAGGCAATGCTGGTACTTCTATTTTTTTCTCAAATATCTGTAACCCCACCCCTCATGTAATAATACCTCCAGAGGTGGTCTTTGAGGAAAACAAAGTGAAGATAAAATGTCTGAATAGATATTCACGGCAGGACCAAGCAGGCATGCTAGGATATTTTAATACCTGCATGTACCCCTTAGCTACGTGAGCTCTATGTCATGATAGCGAGCATGCACTGATACAGTCACCACCTCCTGCAGCAGTCTTCTGAATTTCTATAGTTTTCTGCTCCTATTTACCTTCATGTTTTTGAGAATCAATCTGCAAACCGACATATGCACCCACTGGTACTGCAAAGTGCTGCCATGCATCCTTCATAGCCCTGCAGTTTTAACCTTGCAGGCAGGTCTACTGAGAGTTTTATGACACCAGCCACTCTATCGAGCGTACTACTTGCCGTGAGTGAGAGACAAGTCCCTGCACTCCTTTGAACACTCACTCGTTTAACAGATATCATGATTTTACGTATGTTACCCAGCATTTTAGGTGCTGAAAAACCAATCTTAACATCGGTCAACTTCTTGAGATTGTGTGGCAGAGTGTGAAAGTAAAGAATGACAGCAACAGTGTGCTCTGCCCTTTTTTTTAAACCTGTGAACAACCTGCATTCACAAAACGGGATGGATGCAGCACACTTTCTTCAATGCAAATGAGAATATAAGTTGGGCAACTGGCGCATGTCACCTGCATACATAGCTGCTGAAAACTTTCGTCCATTTCGTCAGGGCAAGACCTCTTCAGAGAAATGTAAACAATACATAGTCAAATTTCTTTTCATGACTTTGTAATGTGCGCAACTGGATAGTGTAAGTAGTCGTGTCACCATGCGTTATCATGAGTTGTTACTAAAAGTTCGTGAAGTGAGCACACAGCGTGTGGTATACTGCATGCAACCATTTCTCATGCAGCAAGCAGTTAGTATATGCTCCCAAGTAGTTGAGAAAGTACGCCAACAAGGTGGAAACTGCTATGATGGAGGATGACTGTTTTGTAGTACCTGTGGGTGCATGCCTCAATTCGCAACTGTTTTGCTCGAAAAAAATATTAAGTGCAACTGATAGAGTAAAATATGGAAGCTGAGATGACAGCAGCAGGGGGCGAAGACTACGTCAATGCATATGCTCAGTTTCTCTTTCACCAGAACAGGCCGAAAGTTACAGCCACATGCGTTATACAACTTTTCCTAGACTGTTTGTTTTTTTTTGTTTCGCCACGAACAAACGGAGATTGCCTGTATGCCAAATAAATGTTGTTGCAAGCCAGCACCATGTTCATCTGGTCTTCTACTTGCCTTTTTGTGGTCTGTTCACACCAAAGGCGTACAACAAGACGAGCATGTCGGTACTCACGTCCGGGTTCAGGATGAAAACAGACGGCATCCGCTTAAGCGTAGCCGTCAGTTTGCGGCTGAGTAACTGGTGACGGTGGTTCAACCAGCGACGGCTCGCCTCGGCGTCCACCGTGATGAACCAGCGTGGCACGACCCCTTCACCACGAGAACCACAGGGGCCACGTCGCGTAGCAGCTGCAGGATGAGGGCCTAGGATGCGAAATAATTCAGAACTCATTACTCAAATCGGCAGAAGTTCGACGCGTTGTACCACCACGTACATACCTTGATGTTGTCGCAAATCTCCTGCGGACTTGTGTTGGGCCTCGAGAGGTCGTTGCCTCCCACGTACACTATACACAGAAGTCTGCGCGCAGCAGGTTGATGCGCGGCACAGCGCTTGCAAGGCGCAAGGCGTCGCATGAATGTGCAGGTCTCGATCGACGGGCGCAACCGTAGACGAGACCTGCACAAACGCTTCAGCTGACAATACCCAACGAGCACTCTTCGCAACGCCATGATAGATCGTCACTGGGGACGACTGAAGCTCGCGCAGTGCTGTGGCATGTTGCAAGTTGCGCGTCCGCGCCGTAAGTGTCGCCACGGTCGGAACGATTGCAGCGATCCTGGTATCTGGCGGCAAACGCGGCTGGAGTCAAGCCTAATAAAAAGTAAAATTTCTCGACCATAGTAGACAACACAAACATGCTTATGAATGAAAATATAACCAGTCGTAAGCATTAAAAATAGTATATCAAAGAAATAAATTGCGAAAATGACACAACGCGTCTGCGCCGCCAGCGCCGCCGCGGGCAACGCTGCAGCGCAGTGGCAGCAGACGACAGCGACCGGCGCAAGCATACCGAAACTACGCGAGCGACTGCCGACGCGACGTGCGCACTGGACCAGCGTGATTACCGTCCTCAGCGTCATGTCGCATATGTATTGTTGCGTGAAGTGGTGCAGCACATCCGGCAAGAGTGGAGAACATCTCTTCAGATTTCCTTTTGACCACAGGTATTTATGAATTCACTGACTATCGTATCCCTCTTTGCATAGCCGTTGGCGACCGTTGTGCCTTTGTTTTGACCGCCCTTGGTCGTTACCATTTGAAATTGCCGACGGAATAGAACCAGTTTTACCTGGCGCTGTTTACTGCAGTGGCTTTGGTTTTGCGAGATGAGTTTGATAAGTACGTTTAAGGACATTAAAGCAAAATTAAGGGAAGGTGCTGCAGTTTGAGATGGCCCAACAGCCGTTGCCTCTCATAAGCGTGGGACCGTTAGTTACCTTGCTTGCTTGTTCGCATGTGTGTGTGTGTGTGTGTGTGTGTCTGACTCACTGACTTTTCTCGCTGCCTTTAAAAGCTTATTCCCCGCAGATTCCGGTGCCCTCAGAGTGTATTTTAAATATGAATATTCTAACTTCTGTGCCTATAGCGTCGTCAGCGGAGTAATTGTAATGCTCAGTTTGGCTGTTTCTTTACGGAGTTCAGCGCGCTTGAATATTATTTCTTGCGTGTTCGTGCATGGTTTCTGCAGCAGTGATGCACGTCACATAAATTATCGAGCTGTTCAGACTAACACCACTAGTGTTGGACACCGCGCTGAAAGTCCATTGCACGCCGTGAGCCGCATATAGAAAGTCCGCCGGTCTTGTTTTTCTTACTTTTACCGGAGCTTTTCCTCGCGATATCCGCGCTCAACCACCCATGTACTCCGTGGAAGCGTTTCTCGAAACTATTGCCTACCGTAGTGCTGCCGCTCCAGCATTGTAAATTTCGCTCCACACTCCACCCCGGCTGTCCTCTACGCTGCTCGCTCGCGGGGCGCACGACTGACCTTGGAGGGCTCTGAACTCTCCGCATTATTCCCATCTCCTCACATATGTCTCTTATCTCGCGCCTTGTCCTTGACAGCTTTTGGGAAGCTCGCAAATAGTTTCGCCTAGTACGCCGGAAACGCTCGTTTCCGGCGGGTGGGTGAGGGGAAGGCGAAGGTCGCTTTCTTCTTGTCTGTGTCTTTTTTGGGACATTTCCCTTGCTTAAGCACTTTTTTCCCCTTCTTCTGGACCCATGCTATTTGCCTGCACCTTCAGTTTCTTGAAAGAGCAGTGTTTCCTGTTGATGTTCTGCTCACATCCCTTTCACACTTCCCATTTGACCACAGTGAAAGCAAAAGATGAAAAACTGTGCCTACTGGTTCATTTACCTGCTGTTCTTAATCCAGACTTCAAATTTGTGGGCAAGCAGCTGTCTGCCATAGCATAGCTACATTGGCACTTGTGTTTAATGGAGGAATTAGAAAAGAACGAATCATGGGTGGTGGTTAGTATGCAGTTACCTAGAGAAAAGTGTGAGTGGAATAATTGCTATGATCAGATAGAGCTTAAGTCTGCAGTGAAGCTCTGTCCCCATTTCTATCTGCTGCACAAAATTATGCCGCACCCAAAAAGCAGTTGGAACAAAGAACTAGTTATTGTTACCTAAACCAAAAGCAGATCACAAAAGAAAACATAAGCTCAAGAATTTTAAAGGTTCTGGCTTGTCGATCATAGCCAGACATTAAAAAGGTGATTTCATTCATCGTTTCGATTGGCCAGCATAGCAATAGACTAGCAGGCTGTGGCACATTGTTACAAACTGCTGTCTTATTTTGCTTGCATCCTGCCACAGTTGTTTTCACGCATATATGTTATATAATGTTCGTACCCCTTTGCTGTGTAAGGAGATGCTAATAAGCATTCCTGAAGTGAGGTATGCAAACCTTTAAAATGTATGAAATCATGTTATTTGGCTGTTTTTCAGATTCTCCATTTGGCTGAAATATGCCAATAGGCTTGAACTCCTGGAGACACCAAGGGAAAAGGTCTACAAAACATACAGGCTCTGCTCAAAGCACTTCACGAGGGATTGCTTCACTAGTGATGCCTGCACAAGGCTCACGCATGAAGCAGTCCCTTCCGTGAAGGTGCATGAGCCTCGTCTGAGAGCCTTGGTGCACCCGGGTAAGCAAAATTCCTCTCCCAGTAAATTCTTCCCAAGCTTGATCCCTCAGTATATCCTGTGGCTTTTTTGTTGCAGATTTCTATGAAGGAGGTGCGGCACAAGGTGAGGGCACTATTTTCAGAAAAACCCATCCTGTAAATGTAAGACCAAAGGGAACAATTGCATTCATAGAGGCTAACTGCAAACATCACTTCCCGGGCACAAAACTTTCCTGCTTCAATGTCATGTGGCCATTGTTTCAGTTGCATCAGACTGCAGTTGTGTACCATGTTGTAGCTTAAATTTCTCTTAACCATATTAACAATCAGATGCTGGATAGTGCACTCCAGCAGCAGTGAGGAAAATAATTTTTACAACTCTATGTTTAGTATTCTTGTCATTATTACTTACTGTTCGCTGCGGTGAATAGAGGGCAGACTGCGCGAATTCACTCCAAAATAGCACACAGGGTCAAGAAAGAACACACACACGCACAAACTGCCAGCAGCTTATTGTGACACACGAGGCGGTAATTATACATGAAGTGGCCGCATATTGTGCAAGCATGGAGGGTAAACATTTTACCGGTTTCTAAGGTAAAAATGGTTCTTTGAGGAGCAACCCGCCAGGATATTTAGCGATGCACATGTCACTTAGGCTATCTGATTTCTTCCTGAATGATTTCGGGAATAAGTTTGCAAGCATTAATAGTGGTGACATTGCACGCTTCATAGATAGGTTTGCAGTTTGATTTGTATTTCCTACAATGCACATCAAGTGAATTTATGGCCTCGTGGTTCACAGTAAAGTGTTCGTTTGTGTGTTTTCATTCTTCCTGTGTGCTGCTGCGCTATTTTGTATGTCGCGGTATATTGATCGCACAAATTTTTCCTTTTTAATCGTAACTGCCTACAAACTCACAAAAACGATTTAAGCCCAATTTAAGATCACACTAACTCCCAGCAAGAGAAACCGTTCCAAATAGAACATCAAGGCCATACTGTGCACTGAGCAGAAGGTGCTGCTATGCAGAGCTTGATTGGCTATCTTTTTTTCCTTGTTCGCATAGGCATTGAATCCGCTTCACCACTACAGTCCACTGCTGCACCAGTGGAAGTCATGCTTGGTCACGGTAAGTCTTCCTGCAATCTTGCATAGGAAAACATTCCTAATGTCTCACTACACCAGTTGGTTTGTTTTCCTTGGGAGTAACTAAGTGGTACCTATATTTCAGACTACTTGCCGTTGCCATCAACACTTGGGCTAGGCACAATTGCTGGTGCAGATTCTGCTGTCCATGACACAGGTAGGTGCACTAAGTCAGGATCTGTTTTACATTACAGCTTGAAATGAAGAACTTTTCATTTGGTTCAGGCTAACCCTGTAATGCAGTATTACTTATGCTGAGGGCTCTGTCATAGCACAAAAAAATAAACATATGTAATTACTTTGCTGGCTGATTTCTTTAGATTGGGAGTGTCTAAGCGGTCGTTTAATTGCAGACGACCCACACTCTTCACGTGCCCCGCAGCTCACTGATGTGCAGACTACGCCCCCTCCCCCAGCTGACGAAGAAGGTAGGTGCAATGCACTAATAGTGCAGTGATAATCTATGAAAATTCAACAATGGACTGCAGCACTATTGCTGCAGATTTGCACGTAATAAATTAACCCTCTGCAATAGCAGCAGTGTGCAATTATGTCGTGGTGTGCAATAATTAGGTGCACGTCGGCACATCTTACTGTACCACTACTTCGGATGCCAGACATTTGTTTCAGAAGAGAAGAAACAAGTGTTAACTTTACGCTCACCAACTAGTATTTCATATATTTTTCTGTGTGCATATGTATGAATGCATTGTTTACGTGGTGGACCCCTGTGTTATCTGTACAGAATTATATTTACAGGTAATTTTTCATTCAGCTCAATGAAAACATTGGATAGCCTTCTCAGGTACTTGTTGTGGAAATTGCTTCACTAGCCTGTTGCTTACCATTCACATACACGCTGCGTAGCCAGGCTAAAAATGTGCACCTGAGAATTAAAATACTTGGTTGAAGCCTCCCACAGTGTGTTTATTTATTTGACAGGTGCTGCCCAAAGCACACCCATCAGAGTGATTGCATCAGCATCATGGGACTCACCTGATTATGGTAAGTACTCAAGAAAACATTAGAATTTATTGCAAACTACAACCTTCCACTTCAATGAAAAAGTATGCATCGGTAACCTTGATATATTCATGATGGGTATCGGCAGGCCCGTAACAGCGTGTAGGTATCGCTTTACTGCACATAAATATTTCTGGTTTTTTCCATTTGCTTAACTCAAGCTTGTCATGAAAAATTGCTCTGAATATTAAGCAGGCAAAACACATGGATAACAATGAGATCCATTAACTATTACCCTGTCTGTATTACGAGCAACTAGTTTCCATTTAAGCGAGGCGTAAAGTTGGTCGCCAGAAAAAACTGTCCCTATCAGCGAGGATCATATTAACGGGGCACGACTGTATTCATCATTTCACACAAAAACATTGCCCTGCAAGTTTGGCAACCTGTAGCCCTGTGACTGCACCCTAATCTTGATTTTGTGAGGGATGTAGATGTAGGTCTCGCTCTGAGGCAAACATAAATATGCTTTTTTTATATATTTTTTGCAGCTGAAGCTGGTCCTAGTGGCCTCAGCGGTGCCAAAGAGAGTGTCAGACAGCCAGTGATGACACCAGCATCAGGAACGCCCAAGAGTCGGCGGAGGAAGGGCGCAGTTGTGTACACCCCTCGCACCAAAAAGCGCTTCGAGAAGTTGCATTCTCGAAGCGACAGGTACCGAAAGGCACTGAGTCGGATTAGGAAAAGGCACGACACAAGGCGAGTAACGCAGCAGGAGGCTCTCAACAAGCTTGAACCGCATTTGCCACAAGACCTTTTTGAATTGGTTAAAGCTCAAATCAGGCTCTGCTCATTTCCGAAATCCAAAAAGCACTGGTCAAAACAAATGAAACAATTCGCTCTCAATTTGTTCTTTCACTCTCCAAAAGCTTATCGCTTCCTCAGAGAAATGCTCAATTTGCCACATGTGAGGACGCTAAGACGCTGGCTGGCAGACATCCCAATGACACCTGGTATCATTCCAGGTGCCATGGATGCAATAGAATCAATTACAAAAGATTGGCCACTACAAGACAAAGCATGCTGTCTTTTATTCGATGAAATATCCTTGAAAAAAAATTTGATGTATGATCAATCAAAAGATATTGTAATTGGCTTCACAGATGATGGGAATACTAGGACTTCTCGTGTGGCAAACATAGCCCTTGTTATGGCGGTGTCTGGCATATCAAGAAGTTGGATGCAGCCAGTAGCCTTTGCAGCGTCCCACAATGCAACTTCAGTTCTTGCAATGCGCAAGCTGCTATTAGATTTAATTCAGCAGCTTCAAACCAAAGGTCTTCTGGTGAAAGCGGTCATTTGTGATCAAGGGTCGAACAATGTGAGTCTGTCAAGAATGCTCATCCATTCTATCCATGAACCATATTTTGTTGTCAACAACCGCAAAATATACTTCATGTTTGACACCCCACACCTAATCAAATGCACAAGAAATAATTTGCGACGACATAAGCTCACCATTGGCTCTGAGGTTGTTGACTGGACACATATCGAAACCCTTTACAAAAAAACTCGTCACATTGATCGGGCCTCCAAAACACCAGTTGAGCATCTCAAAAGCAGATTGGCAAAAAAACTAAAAGAGCAACACATCTACAGGATGCCCTTTGCTGACATGAGAGTGAAGTACGCCACACAAGTGTTCAGCGAATCCGTATCTGTGGCACTCCTCACTCTCATTGCCATTCAAGAGCTTCCTGTTGATGCAAAATTTACAGCAGAGTTCACGGAAAGGATGGATAAGCTTTTTGACTGCCTGAACAGTTCGGCCCTGAAAAAGCAGGACGACAAGTTGCGGTACGCAATGACAGAAGGCTCGGAACATCATGTCTTCCTTGAGTCGTGCATAGATTGGATCGCCCAATGGCATTTTGGTGGTCCTCTGGACAAGCAACCACACACCATCAAAGGTTGGCAGATTACAATCAAAGCCTTACTTCTGCTGTGGACAGATCTAAAGGCAGATTTCGATTACACTCATCTTTTCACTCGTCGGTTGCAGCAGGATCCGTTGGAAAATTTTTTTGCAATAGTTCGTCAAAAACATGGCTGCAATGAGACACCTAATGTGTACCAATTCGTGGCTGCTGTAAAACATATTTGGATCGGCCAACTTTTCAAATTTTCGCAAGGAAACTGCGAAGTGACAACACATGCGTTCCTCACCAACTTGGAGAGTGTTTCTGCAGTATTGTCACCAAGCAGCACTCCAAGCACAAGCCACAGCAGGCAGCAAGGCTCAGGTTCATCTGACTTGCAGGCGTCTTCACAAGATGCCCCTGACATAGTATACGAAAATGTTGTGTACCATGTCGCTGGCACTCTTGTGAAGAGCTTTCTTGACCAGAGAACCACAGAATGCACATGTGAGGGAACACTCCTTGCAGCAGACGGTGGCTCTCTCCATGGACGACACCAATTCTTTGCACTACTCAAGGAGAATGGTGTTCCCGAGCACCTTTTCCAGTCAATTGCCGCAACTTCTGAGGCATGTCTAAATTATATAAAGAAATTGGATTCGGCCTTCAGAAAAGAAATCTCTTGCTGTGCTCATTTGTCCAATGTGTCCAGGAATCTTGTTGAGAGGATGCCTAACCAGCAAGCTGTTTTCTGTTCATTAGGCTGCAAAATTAAATTCCTTAAATTATTCTGCCGCACAAGGCTGCATTGGCACCTTTCCTTTTTAAACAGGAGCATGACGTCAAAAACAAAACAGAGTGCTCCCGCCAGAAAGAGGCGCAAATTAGCCGGCTAAATTCATGAGGCACTGTGTTAGGATATTATTGTATTTGGATTTTTAATGCTGCCTACTTACTACACATGTGCTCTCTCTAACTTTTTGTTGTACTATTTATTTTTTATGTATATAAGTATTTATGTACCTGTTTATCCGTAATTCTGCTCCGATTGCACATATACTGTACTGACTGCTTTTGCTCCTGCTGCGTTACTTCTTTTACAAAGTACAAGTTTGCCTTCTAGAAGCCTTGTGTGCCTTGTTAGTATGAGCATTGCTATGACCATTGGTTCTCAAATTAATATTGCTGAATGCTAACAACTTACAAGAGGTGCTAGGGAAACCGTTTTGTTTTGGCTTCTCTTTCTTCCTGCGTGACAAGTATACAGGCTCAGTGCCCTTCAAGGAATGCCAGAATTCAGTTAATGACTGGCTGTATGCTAACCATAGTTCTTATGATCAGTAACAGTGCCATTTGTGCAAAAAGTAAATTTGTGAAGCACACCATAATGTTGAAGCATACATCGATTCAGGTGCTCGCAAAAACCAAAAAGTGCTCTGCGGAACCCAGGAGTTCTTGTGGTATATAACTTGGCAACCTCTGGTCATGGCTTGCCCTCTGTTATGCTGCTGGGAAAATTGGTGATAGCTACAGTTCATTTCATACATAAGGTACAACACAGTGAAATGTACGAAAGTAATCAGCAAGGAAAAATGAAGGGAGGTATGTTATTCCGTGCTTGTTTTGTGGCCGAGTGGTCTGAGGATTGACAAAGCAACAGCGTGTCGTCAGCAATAACAGTGCATTTAATCAAGCTCATGACAAATGCGTCATGTAGTAAGCCTGTAGGCAAAGCATTCACCATGTTTCGCTCACCACAAGGAACGCACTACTTTTTGGTCATGGATGCAGGCAGCGCAAACAAGAGCGCTAGCTTTGACAGCATTGCACCTGATGTATGAAACAGAGAGCAGAACCCACAGGCAGCAAACGCGGACTGGCTCAGGTGCTCGGCTCTGTAACATTTAAGAGGGGTGTACGCATAAGATGAAAAATGTTTGACATGTTTGCTGGTGTCCAATACAAGCGTGCTCAAAATATGCTGCGGTGCTATTTGTAGTTGCTTTTTTTTTTCCTTCTGGAAGTTGTAGCGTTTGGGGTTTCACCTTTTGGAGCAACACATGGGTCATGAGGGGCACAATAGCAGCGGCCGGCGCATTACGCTGAACTGTGTGGCGTCCATAAGCGTTTGCAGATACTGTACAGTACACGGACCACATGCAATTTACCATTCAGTAATATAATAACTGGACATTGTGGTAGATGCAGTATAACGCCACATAGAGAAACATTACTGGCCTGTTACGAACCCTGTGCGTTTTCATTTCTCAGATGAGTTATTTATACGCACGCATATTTTGTTACACCCCAATGTGTCATCGCAAGCTGAATTAATGACCTCCAATTACTGTTCGTCACCAGCCACGGCCACAACTGTTCAGAGAATTTTCATAAAGTCGCTTCTCCACACAATTCTCGGCCTGCCCTGGTTGCATCTTCCTCCCCTTGGTATCTACAAAACAAAGAAACCAAAATAGGGCATGGCAGACGAGCTGTGTCCTAAAGCATGCAAGCCTGTAACTCATCTGCCAAGAGCTAAACGTGCCCAAGGTTACCTAAGTTCTTTTCATGGCATCTGTTTACTAAGTTATAGCACTGCAGCATATTATGTTGTCCTTAGTCTGATGCAACGAGTGAAAGGCTGAAACTTTTCGCTGCCCTTCTCTGTATGTGTGTATGCATAGCCACAGACAGATACATTTCAATACATCTCGGATGTTGTACTTCACTGCTGTTCATCTGAACCTGCACAAAAGCATATGCTACATGAATGTAGCACATGCTTATATGTACCGGACCTACCTTGATAGTACCTTACCTCTTTGTACCCTGTATATATTCTCTGTGCACTCGCTCATGTGTTCTAGGTTTCCATAATGGAATTTATTAATTTATTAGTCTGCATGCGCATGTTGACCGCGGAGAACAGCCCGGAGAACAGCACAAACTTGTTCAGCTGAAAGAGTTTATACAAGGTGGGAAAAATTTAACTTACGCAAGCCAAGAAGTTCTGAAAATTGTTGAGCAGTGCGAAAGGACATTTAATTTTTTTCTGAAACAAGGGATATTAGTCGTGTCAAAAAGCCAATGAAGATACTCAGACAAATTACTATCAGTAGTGTGGCCCTCCCACAAGTTTCGTGCACACAGCACTCAGAAATTTTCCGGAAACTTGTTGATCGTTTTGGGTCCCTTAGGCTTCGTATTTTCGCACGAGGGCTGAAAACGCTTGAACTTCCTGATCGATCCTATGGAAGCAAAACAGTAGCAGGCGCAGGCCTTCAGTGAATACAAGTTGCCTTTTGTTTCAGAACGCAGAACGGAATGTGTACATTCAATGTCATGTATAATGAAAATAAATGGATTATTCTTTGCTGTTCCGATATTTACGTGCTGTGTTTCACTCAGCAACACTGACTCCTTTGGTCAGTGCATTTGATGTTCGCCGTATGCCGATGGCGAAAGTGCGGAGGCATGGAGTAGCGACACACAAAATATATCTTTTAATTTGGTTTTGATGAACTGGACAGGCTGGTCATTACGAGCTGGCATTGCCTTGAACCTTCCCAAAACTGAAGTCAAAATTTCACGGCGAATAAGCAGTGGTTATGACTATCACGCTCTTGTGCAAAGTGAATCACACACACGCACAAGTTAATTGTAGACTACGAAAGAAAACCACGCAGTAGCAGATTCAACAACGGTGACTTTTTCACACATTTCTTGAAAGCAAGACAAATTATAAAATATTGTGAGTCAATTTTGTGCTACCATTAAACAGTGAGACTCCTACACAGTTCACTGGTCTGTTTCAACAACACCCCAAACACGAGGTGAGCAGTGTATGTCAAAATCTTCTGACAGTTGTTATGCTTTGATATATTTATCTCTTATATACTGCCACTGCTTTTTCGCAATAGCAACAGAGGAGCAAGTTAATGCCCAAACATCCTCGAAACTGTCGTTGACAGGAAAGCTTGATATTCTCATCAGAACTGCCCGAGTGGCAATGTTTGTCGATTATGAAACTCCAGCTCTGAATAAGCAATCCTGACTGTTGGAAAAGCAATCGAGATGTAGAGTATCCGGGTGTACAGATAGCGCTGGAAATGTTACAACCGCTGTGAGAATGTAACGAATGTTCGCAAGGCACCGAATTTCTCAGCAGATGAGCTGCGAAACATGACATATTTTAGCTTAACTAACTCCGATTCACTGTTTGAAACATCTCTGGTACCACCCTTTCTTGTAAGAACACCAGGTTTGCGGATTTTCACGCGGTAGTGGCAGTTTTGTCTTCCGAACGGCCCGCCGCCGCATTGCGCTCTATGCAGCCGAACGGGAGAGTGTGACCCAACATGTTGCCGTCGCGGGCAGTGTCCTCACCCTGAAGCGGAGGCGAGCGGGCTTCGAGGCACCCTAGCCCGGCGCAGGTAGCAGCGCCGCAGTGCGGCCCCGCAGCCGCTCCTTGGGCCGGAACCGTGGGCCGCGTATTTTTGACCGCGGCTGTACATAGTTGTCATGGCAACAGCTGCTCCGCGCGCGCGTTGGCGTGGGCAATATTGAGGTTGTCTGCAGCGGCTAGCAAACGGAAACACGCCGTCAGGAGCGGTGTCTTCACCCTGAAAGCGGCGCTGGCCCATCGAGGCACCCTACTTCAGTGGACCCCGCACGTCCTAGAATGTTCCGAGCACGTGGTTTCGCGTGTAAAGCTCTCAAAGTGTACAACCCATCGAGGAGTCCCTGCGTCGGCTTTACTGTCTCCGTTGATAGTAAAAAAAAAATCACTTAGTTGGACAGCAGGGTCGTTTAAGCAGCCGGCAACCTTGATGGAGACCCCACTTCAGCACTCGTCCATTTTAATGGAAAACGGTATTCGGCCCTTTGCGACCGTGACGGTGCCGTTCTAGGAATCACTCCCCATTTGGCTCCAAGGCCTTGGACAGCGTCCGAAGCGCGCGATGCGCCGGCATTGCTACCAACCCTCGCGACACCGGCGGCTCCCGGCGGAAGGGGGACACAAGCCACCGGCGCCGTCAGCTTCGAACCCTAACAGCCGTCAATCCGCATCCGCACCAAACGACTCATAATCGAAAAAAGGTAGCCGGCGTCTAACCTTGCTCTTTATTTCTCGTTTCTTACTCCGCCTGAAGTTTCTGTTTTTTCAAGAATGAGCAGCAAGATTGCGAGAGACAAAAGATTTAGCAATTCATCTACATATTTTAGCGGACTGCGCACGCTTTGCTGTCGCCATCACCTTGTGTCCCGTAAAGAAACTCATGTTTGTTTTTCTCCAATCACGTGGGAGGGTGCGAGTAAGCTCCACGTTCCTCCTTCAAATTGAATCCTTTCCACTAAACGCATTTCAAAGCGCTAAAATATTTCGCAAATAAGAATGATTCCAAATGGAATCACTGGGGCCATGAGGCCCTATTGTAGAACAAACAACGCGGTCGCATTTTAGATGCTTGCGACTGCTTGTGTCGTGCAAATGTTGCCTCTTTCGCAGTCCATACGTAACAGTAAACGTTTGTTTTTCCAAAGAAGATGCGTACTTTCAGCGCAAGCACTTTTCATACGGAAAGGAAGGAGTTACAAGAGCAGCCCACCAGACGTGCTGTGGTGTCAATTCATCCGATGATGAAGAAATCGCATTCACTGCACGTAGATCAGCAACAACAACAACTCAAAGGCAAAAAATACCACAAAGGAATTGAATTTCGATAAAATATCGTCCATTCCATCAAATTGAAAACTGCAGGACGATGCAGAACCGAACGGATAGCGCAACTACACCGAAGGTTGAAAGCTGCATGGCTTTCAACCTCTGAAAATCCGACCGACTCTGACAGCAGTTCGTGTTGTGCAACCAACGAAGTCATCAGAAAAAAAAGAACCTTATTGTGGATGCAGCACGATACTTGCTCAGGACGAACTGGTGGGCTGACTTATAGTTATATATACCAAATGGTTCCCGGCGCGCGCTTTTGCGCTGCACTGTATAACAAATGAAGCGCTTTGCGTCAAAATAAACTAGTTGAAGTAGTGCGCTTTGTGGTGTGTTCTCTGTCTGTTGTCTTTTTTTTTGTGCGCAGGGATGCATTTGGTATTTAGCACGATACTGTTGAACGAGGCATAAATCATAGAAACACTCACTGAAAGGAACATCTTCACGGCACAAATACTTCAAACGCTCCCTCATGTAATAAACCTTTCTGATATTCGCATTACAAATTTTTAGCTTGTGCACTAAGTAGACGCTACGATCTCGAGGTTGTAAATGTGGATACTGGCAGCGTGGTTGTCCTGCCTCTTACACGGCATGTCGATAAGGCACCAGTGCTTGTCTTCAACCAACTCGAGAATTCCGCTTACATAGGACCGCACAGTGGCCAGAACACAAGAAAATAACGACAAAATTACAAACTGTGTTTCACAAGAAGTATGGCATCTACTGCAGCAGAGAGAAGTTTCAAAGAAGTTGACATTTAAAGTTTTGAAGAAATCACACAAACTAACATAACTAATTATTTCGCACTGCCGAATCCAAATAATTCCATTTGGAATCGTGCAAAATACTTATAAAGAACCGACGAAACTTTCATTTTCTGATGTTTAAGTATTATCCTCCTCCTGCATATGCTGGTTTCTAGACGTCCATTTTTTGTAATTAACAGTTTTAATTTGGGCCGTCAAGGGTTAAACCCAACGCTGAAGGTCGCATATCAGTTGTTGGCGAGCTACCCTTATCTTGTGGTATAAAATATACTCTGAGAGGACATGTAGTGGTCTTAATAAGTAACTGAAGTGTGTGCACAATTTTAAACAAAAAATAAAGGGGGGGGGAGGCAACAAGGAATGTAGAAGTATGCCAGATTATGGAAAATGCAGGGTACTGGACAAATGATCGTGGTAGCGCATATCGAGACCTCGGAAGGACGCCTCATCAGCTGATTTAATCTAGATAAGTTAGATTATGCGAACGAGCTAGTGTGCAGATACGGAGCTTTGCTTTTTTTGTCATTGTAGCTGCTTGCGCGTGACAGTTTCTGCTGTTTTCAGCAGCATGAACTCATTCTGGACACCGGTGTAAACAACGACTCCTAGCGTTCAGCTCTGTTTATTCCAACCAATTACTGCGCCGGCTGGCTGGACCTGGTTACCTCTGCGTTACGACGGCGTTTGAGTCAACGGTAAAGAGTAAAGAACGTCAAGTCTCGAACGCGTTACCCCATATTTTAAAGCATACCCAATTCCACAAAAGTGTATGGTTGCACTGACAGGAACGTTAGGGAGTTTTAGCATAACGTTACTGTAAACCGCTACCATTACAGCTATCGCCAGCCGCCAACAGAGCATGCGCAGGTACAGGCCCGAGGAGCCATCTGCGCATGCGCTGATGGGGCTCCCGGCAGCACTACATGGTAGCGGTACAGACGGCGATGCTATGTTAAAACTCTCCAGTGCGTCCAACGACCTTTCGGGCTCCACGCGGTGATTTTCCGATCTGCCCGCCCGCGGTTATTCAGAGTGGGCTGGCGGCTCACGCGAGGCCAACTCGAGCGCCACGCGTTCTCAACGCGTCGCCGCTTGTTCGGAGCGTTCCGCCCATGGGCATACCGCAGATGTGTTTGCGACAATGCGGTTTTCTTGCCGACCTTGGCATGCCGTTTGGTCTTCGTCATTGTCGCTTTCGTGGGCCCCATTGAGAAGCGTGAGAGAACATAGCCAAGTGAGGATGAATCGCTTGGCTGGCCACCACGACGGGCCAGGTACTATTGGCGCATTTGTTGTCCCTTTCCATTTGCTCGGCCTTCGTATCGTGTTTTACAACGTCCGCACTCGTGCAGCCCAGCAAGAAAGAAAAAAACAGCACTTTTTATTATTAGACGTCCTGCATCATGGCCCCCTCGGGGCATTACAAAACTGTTTGACGTCCGTTTTAACACTTTCACTACGTCTGACATGTCTGGTGGGTCACGTCGTGTATTCTTGCCGTGTGGTGCGTATACTGAGTGTCGCTATGAGTCCGTGCGAGAGCTCAGTTTTTTCAAAGAGCCATATGCGAAAAACATACGCGGCTACAACGGATACACATCGCCAGGGAGCCTACATACACTCCTTTTTGCATGGAGAGTCCCTGCACATGGCAGGTTGCTACTGCCATCTGTTGTCGGTTCCAATAAATTGACTTCGTCGGAGGCTCACTGGCGGTATGTATGGTGGCTAGCGTACTGGTCGGTGACGCCTTACCCAAGCAAATCTAAGGGCGGCCAAGAGGTGGGCCACGACGCACAGATAATAGGCCCTTTAACATCGCTACCGCAGTGAACAGTAGACTGGTTAGGACGTTGGAACGTAGTCAGTGGCGTAACCAGAAATTTTTTTCGAGGCGGGCTCATGTTGCAGCGCGGCCTTCTCCTTATAGAATTTGTAGACTGATCAAATACATTAATCATAATTGCATTGCCAATGCCAAAAACTGTGGCAGATATAATTCAGATATCAATGCTTCCTTCTTTTTTGTCTATTTAGTAAGTAAAGGAAATGTCTGATGAATTTTAAAAATATATCAGTTGGAAACCAGCAAAGTAGTGCATGTCCCTGATATGAATAGTCAAGTTGAGGACAAATATTTTAACAAATCTTTGTCATTCAAGACCCTTGTTTGCAATTTTGTACATATATGCAATTGCCAGGAAAAATTCTCAGTGACGCTGTCCTTCGGTCCAGTGTATTGCGCCGGCGCTGCTGTCACCGGTCGAGTATTGCAAGTAATTCCACCGAAATTATAGTCGCAACCGAGAGCACACATAAAAAGCAGGAGTTATGCAAAATGTACATTAGAAATGCGAAGATACCATGCAGTATCACAAATGCGAAGATACAGCTTGAGAAAGGGCAAAAAAGCGTCGCTGGAAACAAAGTTCACTGCATGCATACACAAAACATGGCAAGAAGATATTTAAATATACGTATATTCTCTAATAAGTCTACATACCTAAGTTAAAGTTGCTCTATATAATATGTCAAACAAGCCAAATAAGCATGTTGCGCAATCAGAGATAGTAACCGTTACGCATAGCAATGCAGACTACCCTGCAAGAATAACACTGTGATCGCAGAAATCGTGGTAAATGCTGCAGTCGCGACAGCACCATATGGGTAGAATAATAGAAGAAGAATGCAGAAATCAATACAAAAATGCGTAGTTTAGCTGCCTGCAAAGTAGCAACAATCAGTCTGCACAGAAAATTAAACAAGGGTATTGGTCTGGTTCAACAAAGAAGCAAAATTAGGTAGCTGAAAAAAAGGAAAGGACAAACGAAAGCCACAGATGATGCGACAAGTTGAACTACCCAATAACCGAGAGTGTTTGTAGGGAAACGCCACGTGGGCCGGGCTTTCAATGAGCAAGGTCGGTCAAATTGGTTATTGATGCCCTCGTAATTTTCGCATTCGCATGATAACTTTCATCATGATGCTAACTGTTACAATAAACAGCAAATATTTTTGTGGCTTTAAAGGCTAATGGCTAGTCATACGTTTTTCTTAATTATGTGTGTATGGACCTGAGGTTGTCTGGGCCATGTCAAGCTGTGATTTCACAGCTATTAGCCCAGATATCCTTCCAAACTTCTGGTGAAATAAAATGAATTGAATTGAATTGAACGAACTAGCTAATTTTTACTTGCCAGGAAATCCAGCCCGAGTTCGCAATGTTCGCGCAGAAATCTCTTTTCTAGAGTGAAAAAGACACTGTAGACAAAATTCATTCTGATTTCCAGCGCCGGTGGTTGTTTTGGTCAGCGGTGCATAACAGTACGAAAAATTTCGAGGGGAGCTGAAGCCCCATAAGTCACCCCCCTGGCTACGCCCCTGGGAACGTTAGAACGTTAGGCTGGAATAGACAGCCAAGAGAGCGAAGCCAGTCACAGAAGAACGATGATGGGACAAAGAGAAGAAAAGTTTGCTTGCTCAAAAGAGTTTTAAAGTGGCTGGAGACGAAAGTTAAGGAAAAGTTAAGTTTGTGAATAGGGGGTGAGGAAGCGTTTTTGGCTCTGCGAACTGTCTTAGCTGCGCGTGCTCTCGTTCTTTATGCTCGCTGGCGCTCATGCCGCGTTTTACAACTGCCTCCGTGATCGCCTTACCCGTGCATTACACCTACCGGGGCGCGCCCCAGGGCGGAGTGCTCAGTCCTACTTTGTTTAATCTAACACTTATAAGACTCCAGGAGAACCTACCTAATACCGTCCTTATCTCTATGTATGTCGACGACATCTGCATCTGGACCTCCTCTGTGACGCGTCTCCAGGTGCGAGAAAGACTTCAGAGGGCAGCAACCATAACTTCCTCCTATCTCCGAGAGCAAGGTCTGATCGTGTCAGCCGAGAAGTGCCCTATAAAGGCATTTACGCGCAAAGTATGACTCGTTATCCGCTAACCATTGACGGTCATGTTATTGCCTATCATTCATCTTATCGTTTTTTAGGAATTGTTATAGACCGGAATTAATCATGGAGCCCGCATTGCAGCATTGTAAAGAAAAAGCTAATCTCTATCACACACCTCCTCAGATTTCTTGGCGGCAAATCATGGGGCTTGTCGGTTCTATCAATGCTGCAACTCTACAGAGCACTCTTTTTGGGAGTTTTGCGGTATAGTCCACCAGCGCTTTCAAGCACACGCAAGACGAATTTGCGTTCCCTCCAGACTATACAAGGTCAGGCACTTTGCACATGCCTGGGTCTCCCTCGCAGCACCTCAATAGTTGCTACCATTGCTATCGCCCAGGACTACCCACTCTCGACGTATATAACCCTTGACACCCTGCGGATCCACATACGGCGTCTAACGAGGATTCCCCAGTACGACCTTGTGTCAGTGGCGGATCAAACACCACACGCAGCGTTTTCAAAGGTTATAGCAGTTCACCAGTCGTGCATCCCATCACAGTTCACCCCGGCAGCCCGGCCTTCCTCTGCGCTGTGGTGTCTGCGGGAGCCATGCGTGCGCCTTACAATTCCGGGCATAACGAGAAAATCGAACTTATCAACACCGGCCATTAAACAGTTGACACTCCACCTACTCCACGCCGCATATAGTGACCGCACTCATGTGTATACAGATGGTTCGGTCTCAGGTACAAGTTCAACCTTCGCCGTGGTAATTCCTGCGAGACAGACCAGTATTATCCAGCAAACTTCGCATCGAACAACTCCACCGGGTCAGAATTGGCCGGTCTTCGTGCGGCTGTGCTGTACATCGGTGTACAAACACCTCACAACGGGCTGTGTTCTGCGACTCAAAAGCAGCCCTACAATGTCTTAATTCTGCTTTACGCCATGGCGATCACGGTCAACTCGTAGCTGAATTAAGACATCTCCAACACCAGGCGCAGGAAGAGGGTCATGACATCGTCTTCCAGTGGATACCGGGACACTCTGACATTGTCGGAAATGACGCAGCTGACGCTGCAGCTCGAGCGGCTCACGGCAGTGCCAACATTGTTCATATAGTGTTGACAAGAGCCGACGCAGCAAGACATCTGCGAATGCTTGGCTTAAAAGACATCTTAGCGTGATGGTCTTCTTCTGGCAACTACACATGCCGTCTGCACAGCCTAGACACCTTACTTCAATTCGGTCCTCCGTCCGGCCTCTCCCGCTGTGATGCTACGCTGTTGGGTTCTCTGTAGCTGGGAGTGGCGTTCACAAATGCCTACTCCCACTTAATCGCAATGGCAGACACACCTGCGTGTGAGGTGTGTGGGTGCGACGAAACTATAGAACACCTTCTTTGTAACTGCCCTCGGTTTCAGCGTGAGCGTGCACTCCTGGCGGCAACACTCCGCCGTTTAGATCCTCGGCCCCTTACTGAAGCCAAGATTCTGGGTCCTTGGAGTAAGCCTTCATCGCAGAGGACAGCTTTGAAGGCACTTTTCAAGTTCTTGAAGGACTCAGGACTGAGTGCAAGGTTGTGAACTGTCAGTGTGTGCCCTGTGAACCCTGCAAGTAATGACCAACGGACATGTGGAAAAGTGATCATCTCCCTTTGTCCTCACCCTTTCTATCTCTCCCTCCATTCCCCTTCCCACGTGTAGGGTAGCATACCAGGCGCTGCCTAGTTAACCTCCCTGCCTTTCCGTTTCTCTCTCTCTCTCTCCCTCCGTGATAGCCTTCGCTTTCTGCGCGTAGACAGCGTTTTTTAGTTTCGAATAAGCGCATTTGTTTCCGCATACAGACGGCATTTCCAACGGCACCAAGCTGGGCATCGGCAGAAATACGCGGCCGAATTTTTTTTCGTGGTTGCCTTGGGGTCGCAACCGCGGCCGTCGGACACGTAAATCCTATCCCTTCAAGCGTGTAGAGCCCTGCTTACTGGGCAGAAGACAATACACCGAGATTCTGAAGGGTTTGCTTTGAGCCAAATTGAAGAATAGCGCTGAATTGAAGAACAGAACTGAAGAAAGAGACGTGTAAGGCCAATAAAAGCTGTTTAGCAGGACAGGGCACTGTCAGGGAAAGAATTGTGACAAAATATGCAACCTATACATAGGACTTCGCTCCTTGAACTGCAGGCGTCTTTCCGTGCACATACGAGCTCCAATGCTCTAAAGCCTTCCCTTTGCGCGCCGCACATATCCTGTTCTTCCCTCGCCGATTTCAAATAACCGCAAAAATATACGGGTGCCACTTCCTCTCGCTTCGCAGCTGCGAGCTGAGGACGTTTTCCAACATTTCAGCTGTTTATATTGCATATAAGCAGCTGATTGAATTTTATGTCTTATTTCTTTTTGACAAATGCGTGTGCGTTGTGCACGTGCGCTTACTGTTTCATTATTCTGTCATAGTTGCGCTGTCGGCGGCTTTTATCACAGGTTTTGTCAACCACACCCCAACGTCCGCTCCTCACCTCGTCCGTTTGTGCGCACCTTGCGCGAGCACGTTGGAAATGGTGCGCCGGGTTCGTTTTGCAACAGTCAAGAGGTTTCGACATCTAAGCCACTCGGGGCGAGAGCGCTCGATCGGCACTGAGCATTGCATACTTTGCACCGACGTCATAGCGGCCACCGGCATTGGTCGCAGAAGCGCGGCTAAAACCTGAGCTTTTATCCTAATCCGCTTATCGCCATTTGCTCCGGCGTACAGTAGCGAAGCTAAGCCCTGCGCCCAAAGATGGCGCCCGCAACTCCTGTTCAGACCGAGTAAGAGCGTTACAGGACTGCTTGACTCTGCGCACCCGCAGCACCACTCGCATCAAACATCGGCCGAGCGCCCCGTGTAAGGTCGACTCGGGACAATGGCGAACCTGAACCCCCGGGAGAGCGAGGGAGCGCGTGCTGAGCAGCGACGCGTGTTTACGCTCGCCACGCCGCCGCCGCCGGGCGGGCGGGCTGCCAGCAGGCATCGCCTGCCAAGATGAC